>JABBWL010000162.1:0-154774 GCA_016758765.1 Suillus cothurnatus
GTCTGCCTTGGCGATTGCTATCCTGCTAGTATTTCCTGCGGAACAGGGTTCACACCTGTCCATAAGAGTAAGAACGGGTGCTGGGACTGCTGCAGTATCCATTGATATGTATGAACACGTGGAGTTGTACAATCTACAGATGTTCTTGTTCGAGTAAGACTATTGTCATTAGAGTCACGTTCCTTCGAGTGTACGGATTGGTGGCCTATTTTGATATATCTCAGCGTGCTTTCGGATATTGCGCCAGTTTGACCCGGACGTCACATTTGATTTGTCTAAACCCTGCTGAACGGAATAACATTCTCCGGAGTATACATACCACCGCGGCTGAACATTGCCTCAATCTAGCTATTGGCGTAAACTAACAGCATAAACGATCTCCGGAGCACACGAGCATAGCCTGATCGTTTCAGTACTACAGTCTTCATTTCTTGGTACGCCTAATACCTGACAATCGAGAGGACAGATTTTGCAAATAAGCAATGTACTGCGGGAAGACACATAAGAGGATCAATGTATGGACACCGCGTCGGTGAAATTTGGGTTTCATGATCACCGTGATCTATTTATTTTCAATTCAAAACAAGGTCATGAATACTCATAGTCGGATGTCAACTATCTCATAATATTTCCAGCTTGAGGCTGCAGGGTGTTTGTTGGATAGTGGACATTTGAACCGCAGATGTGAAACTAGTTGAAACTGATGCGCGAGCTGGCCACATGACACAAGATCTTACAATGCTAGATGGATAGTACTGGCGAGAAATGTAGCGAGAATTCTGGGGGTCCCATAATGGCCATGGATCAACTTGAACTCGATGACTGAGAGAAGCTTAACAAGGTGTTTGAATGACATGCTCAATGACTGGATACGGGGGAAGTGACGCATAAATTGACAGGCCTCATGTGTAAATAATAGTTCGGCACCTGTTGCCCAGGTGTAGCGAGTCTAGCGACCGTCCAGTTACTCAATGAACGAAAGTGAAATAGAACGCGACTAGTCTGCACTCACTGTTTGACTGCCACGATACATCAATGGATGTAACCCGTTACATAGCCTAGTAGTGGTTGTAACTGATTTTTCAGCCCACAGTAAATCCATCGTGGGCTTTGTATGTCGTTGCAAGTGCGGCAAGGTCGAATTTCCGAGTCGAGGTTTTTTTAGTACAAGATATTTGATTCACACATGCGAATATCTCCAGGAGAGGGTGTCAGAAGTAAGTAGAGCCTGATGCATATGCATTGCTGGTATATAGCCTATCATGATGAACAATTTGAAGTCGGCAGTCTGACCGTCAAAGACAAATAGATGTACACAAAGTTCAAACAGCGTATGTACTTACAAGCTAAACTCATTTTCGACTAGTTTGTATGTTCCAGCCAAAATACTTCAAGCTTCCAGACTTATCACCCTGTATAACCGTTTTCACAAATGGTAGGACCTGCACTGTTTGCTCTAAATTCCTTTCGATATCTCCACAAGTGCCCTTCGCAAATCGTTTTTCAGGTCCTAAAGATGCGAATGTTCAACCAAAAGAAAACCAGTAAGCTACGCTGAGACTCACCTCCACTTCTTCTACACCAATGCTTAGGTATACGAGACAGGGATCTTCCTTCGGATCTGCCCTGATTTGCTGCTGTGCTAAAGACTCAACACCACCAAGACTGGTTGCCGGCTGAGGTACATCAGTCATCAACGCACTCACTTCCTAGTGGAAGTGTCTCACCACATGAAAATGGTCCAGTGAGTGTGGAAGCTTCTCCGCGTACTCTTCTTTTGAAAGCTTTTATTCGAATGAGGACAGAATTATGCATTGTAACGTGTATATTTACGCACCAAGATTGAGAATAGGCATTGAATCCACCTTCCATTTGTACCGAGGGTTAAACCCATTAGCATCAGTCTCCTGAAGCTCGAGTGCCGAACTTTGGTGATCAAGCCACCAGGAATACCATCGAACTCCTTACCCTCTGGAACAACGGCTTTGCTAAGCCATTGTACGATTTCCGTACCACTTGCTGATTCTTTGAGACACGAAGATGCATTCGTTCGAAGGGATCGTAATAAAAGCCATGAATCCATCGACCCCATTTACATTTCCCATGTGCGCACGGTCGTGCAGAGCTGATAAAAATGAGCTTAAGATGGTTTAGGAATTCAATAAAAAACACCTGTTTACGTTCATCCTCGGTCCTGACGACAAGAATTCCACAGAACAAATCTGAGTGGCCTGCAAAGTACTTGATTCCTGTGGACAGGTCAAGATGTTATCATGTGGCTTCTGATGAAAATCGCTATACCGGAGTGAAGTACGCAGTCCCTGCCCCCCATTTGAATGGGTATTGAAGAGGCGGAGGACCAAGGGTCGAATCTACCAATAATTTCCCTCCGACAGCATGAACCTCAGTGACAGCACATGAGCACCCCTGCGAGTAATCTGTGCACCTTAAACAGACCTTGTCTGCATAATATGGAATGTTTCTGACAGGGATCCAGATCAGAACTTTCAAAATCAAAACAGCTCGAAGACTTGCCTCGATTCGCCCGTAGGGTGCAAGGGACTTTCGAGCCAACAGAGATCTCCCTCTTGGAATTCATCGTCTAGGCAACGATCGGGGTGTCAGCAAACCTCCCTGTTGGTATAGGGTTGGATATGGCGCCGTGACAGCCCATGTATCCTCTGGAAATCGCGATGCGTTTGGGTTTGAAGTGAACAAGAGCCTATCAGATCAGAGAGGTCACTTTCGTCAACCACCTGCCTGTTACATCAACAACTCACAGAAAATGCAGCAGCTAATCCTGATGCATAGGTGGCTGCATATCCTTGCTACGCAAATCAGGCATGGTCCGATCATTCTTACAATAAGACCTACATTAACTTTGCTCAAGATCTGCTCCACCCTCGATGTGACATCTTGCGAATAACGGGAATAGACCTGTTTCTCATGATCTATCGCTCCAAGCCCCTTGGGGTTGCCACGAGACACATTTCTGAACGCTGCATAGATGATGAATCGCTGTCCTAGCAAGTAGCGGAGAACTCACGCGAGTTGACAGAGATAGAATGAGCTACTTCATTTTCTGGTCCACGATCACCATGAACGAGATGTGTACCGCTGAGTTGGCATGTTAGGCTTTGGAGACTCATGCTATTTACCTAGTAGTGATGAGATATCTGTGAGATGCTTTCTCGTGATAAGATGATGATCAGGGCGTAGGAAAGTGACTCGCTCTAAGGCAGGCATTAGGTAGATCAAATGCAATTTCGATAGGGTCGTGCTGCCCGGTGGACCGGAGGCTGGTAGTAGTTATACGATCTCTTGTGGAGGTGAGGGATATGTTTTACGATAGTAGTGGTATGTTGAGCTAATATGTACTACGTAGTAACGCGTTAGTTTGTACTCTAGAGGCCGTCGCCCTGCGTTGTTGAGGTACCAACGCGTCTAAGTTTGTCGGCGAGAGTAATCATATCATTATCGACCGCTTCTGCGAATAGAATAGAGATGGATGATCGGAAAGCTCGCACAATCGATGCACTTGAGCCTCCATGAGTGGAAACGGCGCGACCCATGAATGCGACAGATGAGATATAGTATTGAGTTTGAAGCGGAAATAAATGCTTTGCAACGTGGTAGGTTGAGTTGAAAGCTCGCCAGAAGGTAATGGAGGGAAGTTCGATGGTATGATTATGGAGGCTCCCTCCAAGAAGGAGGAATCTGGTTGTCAGAATACAATGGTCGATATTACCTTCCATTGTACCATCGTCAAAAACTACTTGTCCGTTAGCCTTGAGTTCGATAAGCCGACCCCTCCGGATAGGATTTCCAGCGTTATTCGTCATTGCGTCAGGGATGATGTTATCATGAACAACGGCCGAGGAAACTATACATCTCAGCAGCGATGTCCTGACCTTTGGGTCCGTGATGAAAATAAACGAGGCTCTGGTGGAAGGGAATAACTGGAATATGCTATTATAGTAAGAGGCAAATTCGTGGTTAATGAATCGTAAAGCGTCATGGGAGCATTCTAGGCGTCAACGACCGGCGGGGCAGGCAGCCTGGATGGGAAAGTGCTCAGAAACTATTCACGTTGTGCAGTGTAAACTCACCATATTCCCCCAACCCTTTTCCAGCTCTCGTACGTGATGACCGCCCATTTCCCTGACTCGAAGCAATCGGACTGTGATATGACTTTTAGAGCAACAAGACATCCCACTCTAATGATACATATCCACTTCTCACACTGCGAATTATGTCGCAGCCAGTGTAGTGGAATACCTTAAATAGAAGCAATCAAGCACTAGACAAATTTGAGGGCTATAGAGTGAAATACTTGGCAGTATTTCCAAAGACAGCAGATACGGCAGTTATGGAGATAAAACGCGAGGCAATTAAAGTGAGTGTGATCGGTGTTAAGACGTGAGAGTGAAATATGTAAAAAGAACGGAGAAACTTACCGCACAACTCTGAGTCGTTTGTGGCTTGCTCAAGTTAAGGTGTTGATTCGGACGGCTGTACTGTAGCGTGATATGCAACTGGGAGTATTTAGTATGACTGTTGTAAAATCTGCGGGAGCCATCCGAATCGCTTGGAGACTGGGAGTGATTAGTAGAGTAACTGTTGGGAAATACTTGGGACGAGACTCGCGAGGAAGGGGGTCGACATAGTAGTAGACTATGGCCAGTGCCAGAATTGGAAAAATTTTACCGGTACCATCACCTAGCCTCGTTAAAGGGCTAAGTCCACCACATACCTTGGTGTGCTGCACTTGGGGCATGAATGTATTGTCATTAATTTTGTAAAGCATGATGTGAATGAATACATGGATCGTACCAGTTACGAATATTCTTGTTCAAGATTGGTAGCCTGTCTACATTTGATCAGTGTCTCAGAGCATGCTTTCGGACGTTGCGCTGATTTTTGACAGTTTGACTCGAACGCCACATTTGCCAAAATCTCGTTGAACAGAAGTGCACATACACCACTGCAGCTGAACGGCAGAGGGATTGAGGTCGATTATGCACGACTTGAATCGGAAATACGAAACTAGATGTGCTGATACGGGAGCCAGCCATATGACACAAGATCCTGCAACGCACAGTGCTGGCGAGGAATGTAGCGAAAATTGTGCGGACTCCATAAATGACCATGGATCAATTCGTCCACTTCTTGGAGTCGCATCAAACCATATCAGAAGAATATTGCTGCAAAAATGCGAGCGGATACGACAAGATAACGATAGGGCCCCCTCCACGACTATTAATCGATCTTCAGGGTTCGTTGTCCATTGATGTTCCTCTTTTGATATTAGACGTGGACGACTTGAGGCTCTATGAAAACTCAAAGGAAATAGGAAGCAGAAAGACTGTCCAACAAGACAGTGCAAAGCTTGCTTGAAGCTGCGGTGGCTTTGACAGGTCCTCGACGTTGTAAAACTATGTGTCCATGTGACGTGAGAATTAAAAGCTTCCCCGGCGGATGATGGTCTTTGCCGAACACGAACAACGTCCTTTAAATACTCAAATCAACTCTTTGAAAGGGACAAGGGACCTATTCAGCTGGACCTCCCTGATATACGTACAACTTCCAGGATATCTGACCTTCTAAGTATAGCGTTTAAAATATCGTAGAGAGCAATGTCCGAGGCAGTCTGTCGCCCGTGGTGATAGTGCAGAAGTGAATTAATACTCGAAGTAAGAATAGCTCAGCAATTTACCATTGACGGTAAAGTCTTCCGCCTCATCCAATGTGTATAAATGTGCTAGGAGACTGGAGTTGAAGTTAGGTGCTCTAGTTATAGGGAAGGGTATTCACTGTTTCAGACGTACCCGTTCTGAAATAAATAACGTTCAAAATGATATATCCCTGCCACGCGGTCAAGGTGACGGTGACTCCTGAATTTTTACGGAGAACAGACGCGGAGGCTGGGAGCAGGCAGGTGTTTGCCACCATTTGCCTAGCTTAGTCAGCAGTGTATTCAATTTCATGGTTTACCCAGGCCAAGACTCTTCAGGCTTCAGTTCGGGCATAATTAATACAACATGCCAATTGGAAGAAGCAGAACAGCGAGCCATATCTACGCCTTGGTTAAGGACGCCGACGCAGGATAACTAGGCTGCAACACTCAACATGATCAGCACCTGGTGCCAATCATGCTGCAATGCTAAACTGAAAGGCAGGATCTGGCGGGTCTGTGTACCGAATAACAGCCTCGTGGTTGTACTTCAAGGAGGGTGATAAAAGAGCCCACCGATGGTTTAGATTCCAGCCCACCATCCAAAATGCCAACCACTCCACTCTCTCTTGCTCTTGTCGAACTCTGGATCGCCAATCCAGCGCTGCCATGGTCTAATCCGGTATGGCAGTCTCTAACACACATTCCTGGCGTCCCGTGGGCGTACGACCGTGGTAGGGGTGTGACCTGTGTCGCTGAATGGACAGTAGACAAGGCTCAGGCGGTTGAAGCCTTCATGAACAATTGTAGGACGGCTGAGGATCCTGCAGAACACTTCGCTGCGAAAGGGAAGGATAATGACCATGAAGGTCGTTCGGCGTGGAATGCCTGGGTTAAGACGTCATGGGTCAAATGGAACATCAACAAACTGATGGATTGCATCTTTGAAGAAAGTGGTTGTGAGCCGCATGTTGTCATGGCAAGGTTGAAGTGCAAGATCTCGGATGATGTGAGTTATATGCTAATCCGTTTATCTCATAATATGATAAATTCATGGTGCTCAGTTTCCGAGGATGGAAGCTGCTCAGGTAAAACATGTCGTTTCCATCAAATTGGCCGATGCATTATTCGGTGACGATGCATTCACCGACGGAACCTTCATTGTGTCATCCATCATGACGTTTATCACTGCGTTGTTAGTATTGACGTGGACCAGGTATCGGAAGGTTATCAAACGGCAGGTAGACAGCATCCACAAGAAGTTTCAGGAGGTTGAGGATCAATGGCCAGGTATGTGGCGCAGATTGGTTGGTTAGAGCGGGGCTTGACCGTAGCGCAGCCATGACGGCCCCAGATTCAAAACCTACTTTGGTTAGCATCCGCGCCTACCTGAAGAAACTGGATTCCCTGGTCACACTTATTAGCGCATTCAAAGACCAGAAAATGGCCGAGAACATCAATGCGCGTCGAGAGCAAGTCAATGCAATACTGGCCGCTGACAAGAAAGGTCCTATCAAGGCAGAATCTATAGCATGTAAGTGGGGTTTCAAATATATGATATAATCCGAATATTCAATGTACTCGTTTGGATTGATCAAGCTCAACAAATGATAATGTAGGTATTACGGATCACCCAACGCCCTGGGTACACTATAGATGCTGACAAAGTTGACACCTTAAACCTGGTTACAGGCCTCATGCGTCGAATTATAAACGTCCGCATCCCAGTGATAGCGTTTCTGAGCCGGACAAGAAAAAAATGTGTCATGAAGCTGGTGCGAGTTTTATCAAGTATGAAGGTAGGCATTAGTAACCATTTCCTCTAAATAAATGGAAACCAACTTCTCTCACCCTACAGATTTCTGAGAGAGCTCTCGGTTTCTTTCTGCGACTCCATATCTCGGTCCAATCACTTACGGTTGCCAGTCACTATTTGTTTCCTTGTATCGTCGTATCTTATAAATTCTTGATCACAATGACATGCATAGAGGACATGAAGCAAGAAACTCGTTCAACATAAGATTGACCATCGAATGTCTGGGCAGTACTACCTACGCAAAGCCAATGCCGGACGAATTTTACCGATCTGCTTAGACAGCAACAATATCCGGCTGGCCTGCAGGTTTATTTTCAAGTGAACTCTAGATCTACCTTTCAAGCTGACGGTCTTAGTAATGCCCTGAGCGCCTCAGGGTACGTGTTCATGTTTGGAATAGCAAGTTCTGCATGTTCAGATCTGTGAATCCTATCTCGCGTGCCATTCCACTGATGCATGTAGTAAGTGTTGCCGATCAGCGAGGCCGCGCAGGTATCATCGCGAGTAGTGGCCCATCAAATTCTGATTGCTCGATGATATATGAACCGCAGGCGTGCTGCGCAATACGAATTGCGCACACTTTTCTGAGTTTTGGAGTAATTTTACAGCCGCGCAAAAAAACTTGACAGTAGCGCAAGAGGTACCTGGTTTGAAAATGCCGGATGTTGGGGGGAGGTCCTTATCGGCGTAAACTTGGGGTGTTAAAACGGCCCCTGTTGGGTTCAAACACCGGTCTGAGCATCAAATATGAATTGTCTTTGGATTTCGAAAAGTGATGACAGACGATATTTGAGCCGAGTGAGACTTGATTGAGACTCAAACGCACCGAACACCCCAGCACGATATCAAAGAAAGAAGTAAAGGTGTCCGAGTCCCAACCAGCTGTATAAAACACTCTCTCCAAGAACGAGGGCTTTTCTGAACCTAATTTTATCAAGATGTCAGAATTTCTCAAATTTGTGCTTCTTGCAACCGGGACGTAAACTTCAGCCTCGAAGGCTGATAAGCGAGGATCGAAACGCTGGAAGCAGGGCTGATATCTTTGAAAAATATGATTGGGATTGATCGTGTATTGAAAGAAAGAAATTTCTCAATGAGTAGATTTGAGAGGCGAGAAGAGTCTCATCTAGTGCACAAGAAGATTTTGGGGATCGACGAAAAGATGATAGTGGCCGCGCCTAGTATTTGCAGTAGGCTATGTGCAATCGGACAATGCGGCAGTGTGCGGCAATGTGCGGTAATGTAGGATAGATGGCTTTCAGCCAAAATCCAGGACCGGGAAGTCTGCAACTGCACTATTGCCATCGAATGGGAGGCAATATATTCTGGAAGCTGTGGAGCGACCCGGCGGGTATGACAATGAGAAGCATGCTTCCTGGAACGGTGATAGCGAACAGCCTCGTGTATCGGGCGTCTATAGAAACAACGTGCTAGGTCAGCGTGGTGAACTGGCATAAAGCACGCACTTCTGTAGCTCAGAGAAAGACATCAACAATCCCTCGACCGTGCTCAACATGGTGTTACACCATCAACCCTGGTCAAATGTCACAGCTCATTCCAAGTACCAAGCTCCTCCGAACTTTTGGAGATCATGAGGAGGTCGTAGAGGCAGTCGCAATGTTCCCCGGTAAGGGACGAATGGTTGTAGCTTGCGACAGGATACTTCATCTTTGGGACTTGAAGACAGGTGTTGTGTTGAAGAAGATCGAAGGGCATCGCGATCAGGTGTTGGTGTTGGCGGTATCACGAGACGGGCAGTTGGTAGCAAGCGGTGATAGAAACAGAGAAATCATCGTCTGGCACGTGAAACTGGTGGATCTCTAACCCAACCCATCAAAGCCCACACGGATAAAATCATCTCACTACATTTTTCTCCGGATGGTGAGGCGCTGGCCACAGGTTCAGGACCTTTGGCTGACTACACGTTGATTGTCAACTTGCTCGCGGAGCAGGCATACGGACTTCACCTAACGTGGGTTTCATTCAATGAGTTGCATTCACATGACGTGCCAGATAAGGGATGGCGTCTGGGTCTGCTAGGAGATATGAGGGAGTTGGATTTTCTTCCTAGCGCGCAAGCTGTTCTCGCTGATACTGCGGGCATTCGAAATGGTGGACAATTTCTTCTACCTGCGGGCAGTAATCAAGCCCAATGGTGTCATCTTCAGAGTGCGCTATCAGTAAAGTCACGTAAGTTGTGCGATTCATTTGGTGGTACGTGTAGCTTAGTCAGCGGTGTACCCGACTTCAAGGCCGCAAGTGACTAGTGATTCATGCACGGAGCGGAATAGCAAGCCAAACCAACACATTGGTTAAGGACGCCAACCCAGAACGACTGGGCTGGCTGCTGCCACGCTCCACATGCTCAGCGCCTGCCGTCAATCATGTTGCAATGCTAAACCGGACGGTAGGATTTGGCGGATTTGTGTACCGAAAAGCAGCCTCGTGCTTGTGTTTCACGGAGGATGATAAAAGAGCCTACCGACGGTTCATAATCTAGCTCACCACCCTAAATGCTAACCACACCACTCTCTCTTGCTCTGATTCAACTCTGGATTGTCGATCCAGCGCTGCCATGGTCCAATCCGGTATGGCAGTCTCTAACACATACTCCCGGCGTCCCGTGGGCGTACGACTATGGTAGGGGTTTGACCCTTGTCGCTGAATGGACAGTAGATAAGGCTCGGGCAGTCGAAGCCTTCATGAACAATTGTAGGATGGTTGAGGATCCCGCAGAACACTACGCTGTGAAATGGAAGGATAATGACCATGAAGGTCGTTCGGCGTGGAATGCCTGGGTCAATGCATCATGGGTCAAATGGAACATCAATAAACTTGTCGACTGCTTCCTAGAAGAAAGCAATTGCATGCCGCACGTTGTCATGGCAAGGATGAAGTGCAGGATCACAGATGATGTGAGTTGTGTGTTAATCCGTTTATCTTATAACATGATGAATCCATGGTGCTCAGTTTCCGACCATGGAAGCTGCGCAGGTGAAGCATATCGTTTCCATCAAATTAGCCGATGCATTGTTCGGTGACGATGCCTATACCGACGGATCCTTCATTGTGCCATCCATCATGACGTTTGTCACCACGGTCTTGGGAAAGGTTATCAAACGGCAGGTCGACAGTATCCACGAGGAGGCTCAGGAGCTTGAGGAGCAATGGCTAGGTAAGCGGCGCAGATCGGTCGGTTAGGGCGGGGGCCTGACCGTAGCGCAGCCATGACGGCTGTAAATTCAAAACTTACCTTGGTCAGCATCCACGCCTACCTGAAGAAACTGGAATCCTTGGGCACACTTATTGCCATATTCAAGGACCAGAGAATAACCGAGAACCTCAATGCGCGTCGTGAACAAGTCAATGCGATACTGGCTGCTGCAGAATCTATGGCATGTGAGTGGTGTTCCAAAACTACGATATAATCCGAATATTGACTATACTCGTTTGGATTGATTAAGCTCGACAAAGGATATTGTAGGTTTCACGAATCACATTACGCTCTGGGTGCATTACAGACGCTAACAAAAGTTGACATCTTAAACCTGGTTGCAGACCTCATACGTCGAACTACAAACGTTCGCACTCTGGTGATGATGTTTCTGAACCGGACAAGAAAAAATTGTGTCATGAAGCTAGTGCGAGTTTTCTCAAGTATGGAAGTAAGTATCGTTTACTATTTCACTCTCAATGAAGCTGACTTCTCTCACCCTACAGATTTCTGACAGAACTTTTGGTGACTTCATATCTCGGTTCAGTTATTAAGGTTGCCGGTCATTATCTGTTTCTTTGTATCGTCGTATCTTATAGATTGTTGACCGCAATGGCATACATGGAAGACATGAAGTAACACTTGTTCAAGATAAGATTGACCGAAATTGGGTATTGAACGTCCGGGCAGTACTGCCCACGCAAAGCCAATGCCCGACGAAAATTTACCGATCTGCTTAGACAGAAATCATATCCGCCTACTCCAGATATATCTTTCAAGCTGACGACCGCCCTGAGCGTCTCACGGTACGTGTTCGTATCCAGATCTGCAATCCATTCGCGTGCCATTCCAATGCATGTGTAACGGTGTTGCCGACCATTGAGGCTGCGCAGGTATCATCGCTCTGTGTCCGAGTAGTAGGCCAATCAAATTCTAGTTACTCGATGACATATGAACCGCAGGCGTGCTGCGCAATACGTATGGCGCAAGCTTTGGAAGTAACTTTAAATGATGGTTTCGGTTGTTGGGCTTAGTTCGGTGTGCTGCGGAACGGAGTTCGTCAGCATCAGCTACTCAGCTACATATCTGCAGTACATGATAGGATACAAAACCAGTGACGTCTTGTACGCTGGCCGTTTCCGCAGCATCCTGTTCATGTACGTACCAGTGTCAACCACTAGGTACCTGCGTTCCGAGGCGTAACATGAGCTTCTCAACGCCACAAACAATTCGACGCAATCAAATGATAATCTTCGAGTCAAGAATCATATCAATCAGATCTAAACTTTTAACATTGGCTTCACTCGAAGCTGCGAAGTTCGAACACCTTTTGAATGCATGTAAAGAATCGAGACGGTAATAACGGAACTGCATAGATATTATGAATTTGGCATATATGATGTACAACGAGAATGGTCTTATGTAGTCTTTGACGTAGTTAGATTTTTCCCCTAGGACTCGGGCGCCTATTCGTATATCTGCAAGCATAAATCCAATAGATGCGAAACAAAGAAGTTTGGGAAAGCGGTTCCGTCGATGGTGATTACAAGCTAAAGGCATACAAGGACATAGTCCGACAACATAACACTTGAACGTACAGCGCCAAACAATGCACATCCGAAGTCTACACCACGATCCGCGCACCCGAAATAAGCAACCCACCCAAAATGTGCGTAATCCAAGCCCACGCACCTAAAAAAACAGCCACTAATCCAATTCCCATAACTATGAATCAACAGCAATACATGCCGAAAGTGGAGAATGCACATATTCCTGAGCAGACAACGTCGGCTTGCGTTTCGTCAGTGGTCGTGAAGCCTCGTGCCGTCGGAACACCATCTGCGCGACTAGTTGTGATATGCTCCCTATGACGCCCTTCCTGCGGCGTTCAGGACTCTTCCCCTCATTTACATCCATACCGAGCTTGTCGCCCAGCTTCAACCTGAGCAAAGCTCCGACCTCCGCGCTCCTCTCCCGCTCCCGCTTCTTCTTCGTCTTACGTGTATATGCATCTGTGCATTCTGGGCCCTCGCACGGCCCCTGCACTGCAGCAAGTGATCGCTTGCGCAACTCGAAGAGTTGTGCGAGCTCAGGGTCGCTGTCCATGTCGTGCACAGAAAGGCAGAGATGGAAATCCTCGGGCGAGGGTGAGCGTGGGAGTGGCACGTCTCTCGGATCGTGGATGAACAGAAGTGGTTGACTAGGGACGAACGGGACGCCTTGGAATGACGGGAGAGGTATGACTGTGGATACATCGGGGAGGAGGTCGTCATCGGTGTCAGCACCTGGGAGCGAGAGGAGGGATGGGCTGGGAGAAGATGGAGAAGATGAAAGGTTATCTGTGTCGTCGGGTAGAGAGGAACAGGACCGCCTGCTGGGAGATGATGGTGGTATGTGGGGTATCGCTTTTTCATGCTCTAGCTCGGGGAGACCCGAAAGAGAGAGATGAGGGGCTCTGAGCTCTGGAGGGTCATCGATGACCATATCTGCCAATGAGAGCGCGGAACGGCGGGGTGAGGGTGGGGGTTGCTCATCTAGTTGATGCATGGGTATGTGTTGATGCGATGACCAGGGTATGTGAAGAGGCACGAGTTTGGGTCGGGGCGGGTCAACGCCAAGAAGGTAGGGCGTCTGATCAGATGAAAAAGATGTTATGTCGTTGGATACTGGTATAGACACATCGCCAATATCCTCGCTCCCTAAACAAGGAGACCAGGAAAAATTCGGAGAGGGTGGATCATTCCAATGGGACTTGGGCAAACCATGCTCGGGTGACTTCCAGGGTGGTGATAGAGGTGAGAGCGGTGAATCCGATTCTGCGGAACTATCCGACATGGCAGATATTCCATCGTAAAAATCCTCTTCAAAATCACTCTGATGAGGAGTTGTGTGCCCACTCTCCTCAAACATCGAAACATCGTCATCATCTTCATAACCTGGCAACTCTAGGTTATAGAGTAATTGCGTCGGCGGTGGCGTTAGAGGTATATGACAAGTAAGGTCCTCACGGCGCATGACGATAGGCGAGTCCAATACGCCTGGTGAATGGGTAGTGAAGATTGGAGTAAATTCGCCTCTTTCTTCTGGTAGTGGGATGGTGCACTTTGATGGAGAAGCGCTGGAGGGTGGAGTCGGGTATAAGCTCACCGGACCAGACTGCTTCAGAAGATTGGAAGGACCAGGCACGCCTTGTGTGTGTTTAGACTTGAGAGGGGGGAAGTCGTCCTCCGAAAAAAATGAGAAGAAAGGGCTGCTGCTGCTACTAGGTATTGGCTGCCAAGGTTGCGAGCAGAGTGGAGCAAGGGTAAACACGGACTGCGGCTCTGGTTTGAGCAAGGAGGAATCATTCAGAGAAGGAACGCATTGAACTAGGGCAGCCCTAGACAAATTATCCCTGGTATCCATTATGTCCACCGATATTCAAGCCCTGTAATAAGCGCCAAGGTTGATCAACAAAAAAAACTTAGCAGACAAAAAAAAACAAGAATAGAGAACTTACAACTATAAATCATCAAAGGTTGCAAGACATCACAAAAGACAGAAGAAACAGAAGAATTTACTTTGGACGAGATATCGAATCAAAAAGAGCGTTGCAGTGCTTGACACCGTCTCCTCGTGCCCAACCAGAGGCTTGTGGCTGAGAAACTCGTGTTCGGTGATTTCCTTGATGGGCCTGCAGGAGATCCACGACGTTTGAGTACTACTAAATAAAGCACTAAAAAATCATTTCCTTTTTATCTAACACATTTATCTTTACATCAACCATGTCACCTGCTCTCTAACACCTGACAACGACATCATCCTCAATAATTAGGTCTTCTTAAGTGCTAAAACCCGATCCGATAGCGTCTCTTCGCCGTCAGTGGCATGAGGCTCCAGCTCCGTAGTTTTCACCCCTCTTTTCGTCAATGCATACTCCCTACACGCATCTATACTCTTCTTCAATTCTGGATCGTCCTGTGTAAGCGCAACTACGTTGATCCCCGTAAAATTGAGTTCCAGAACATGCGCCACTTTAGCCAGCAGATCGGGATTAGGAGAATACGTCCCAGAATTGTTATCAATCACCAACTCCCACCTCACACCGCTATCGTCCGTATAATCGGAGAAATTCTCCCAGCCACCTTCTGGGCGAGGATGAAACTCCCCGCCGTACACTACGCTTTCTGCGCAGTTGCTATGCAGTGCATGCTTCGAAGCAAAGTCTACGAAGAACGTCGCCCCTGTCTCTGAGAAACGGAAGGTCTCGTCTTCTTCGGCGATAACGTACGTGTATACTGCGGGCTTGATGCGATTTTCAAACGCACTATTGCCGTCACCCGATGATCTACGCAAACCGCCTCGCAGTAGCTTGAACATATCATCGGCACTTGTGATAACCCCAAAACCATTCAAAACGGTCCGAGCGTATAACATGCGGTGGCCAGCCATGATGCCGGAACGCACCGCAATTGATGTAGGTCCTTTGAACATTGCCTGCGCGGCCTTGTAATCGTGGTTCCATCGTTGCACCGTATCCCCAAAGAACTCTGGAATGCCTTTAATATAGATCTTCCATGTCGAATACAGCCGCGTGTCCCTGAGATTGGTAAGAACGCCCATTGTTGGTGAGTCGTGTCTAGAATAGTGGATCGGGCCATCAAACAAGTATAGTAGTGATCTTGAGTTAAGAGCCGAAGGAGAGGATTCAATCTTAAGAGATCATACATCCAAACGTTGATAAGCACAATCTGTGGCCATCAAATGCGGGGCAGACATACGTTCAACCAGAATGTCCCTTTACTTCGACCAAGGCGCTTGCCGACTATCTCAACCTCTTTCGTCCCCGGATTTACACTGGTCTGGAACACACCGACATCATTATCTACCAGTGCTCCAGTCTCTACCTCTCGTACTACTACGGACAAGGTAGCTGTGGAAGGAACCGTCTTTACGATCCAGGTCTCATCCCAAACAGGGGAGAGGGTATTCTGCTTAACAGACGACCTGCAGAAAAGTAGGCCAGTGTCACACAATAAGCAGACCGGAAAACACTCACGTGTACGAAACCTTGTCGTCAAGCGTAGCACGAAAACACGGGTTCATCGAGCCAATAACATGCACCCTCGCAAGATCCGACGCCCCAATAAACTTCAGAACCTTTTCATTTGCACCCAGCACACCTCATCAAAACGGACACCTACCTTGATAACCAGATCCACGTATTTGGTATCTACATTGAACTCCTCCGCGAGCTCGACGGCGTCGAAGTGGTTGACAGACTTGACTTTAGCGCTCTGTGGAGTGTGGTGAGCGCTTTCCATGGCGTCTTGAAGACAAATAGTGTGAGAGGACGTTGTTGGTCCATAGAGATGTTTCAAATTGCCAAGCTGCTGCTGCGCATACTAAGTACAGGACTCGGATAATCGGTTGCGGCAACTTGAAGGTGTGCCACTTGGTGCCACCCGATGAGCTCAAACCTTACTTCAGGGTTAGGGTTAAATAGTCTCACGGTTGATCACTCCAAGGTTGGCCGAGACCAACAAGCATGGCCTCTGGAATATCATTCCAGACTCGTTAAACAGTGCTCACAATCAACAAAAGGGGAGTTAGGTGGAGATCTCAACCAGCTCGCGATTTCCTGAACAAATCGACCCTGAAGAACAGGTTCACAATGATATATCCGCGCGGCATCTGAACACGATGCGTCCTACTCCCAACTTTCGTTCCCTCGCACCTGAGAAAGTTCCTTTGAGCGTGCCTTACACGCTGTCGGACGATAACGAGTTACGATGGTCAGTATGGAGAAACTGTGCGATAAACACCATCCGCCACGAACACTGCCGCACAGCATCTGAGTCATATCGGTGACCGCCCGAGCGACACCGTCAAGCGGCAGTTATCGCTTTCATCAAACACGAGCCGCAATAACATCACGGACGCAGCAAATGCGGATGATTTCGCTACACCTTTTGATGCCGAAGATAGATAATAAGCTGGTCATTGAGTGTATGGCCGATGATAAACAACCAGAAATTACAGAATCCGCTGTTCATGAAACCAGCGGTGATAAACGTCTAGTAGGAAACCGACCGCCGCCCACTGAGAGGCGAAGATAACAATTAAGTAATCGAGTGATCCACGTGTTGACGCAAGACCCAGCCTGTTGGTGAATGTGTCAAGTTGGGTAAGTTCATGGGGACAAACCGACAGTACTAGTGGCTGGATGGACCTTGTCGAAATGAATGATGTGCAAGGGTGTTCAAGGACTAGCTTATGGGATTAAGTTCCATCCAGCATCGACATCGTCATGTAGTAACCGTACATGGCTTAGCCCACTGCGATAAAACCTAATCACCACTCGAACGGGAAAAACTGCTCCCAGCATAGCTTATCCATCAAGATATCGTCGATTCCGACACCAATTATAGCAGCCGTGAGGTCATATCGCGAATACTAGGACACTCCATTACCGTGAGGTACATCAACGCCTCCGAACTTACTGACCAAAATGTGAAATCGCACAGCTTGGAGAGCTGTAAGTGTACATGTAGTTATCTGTTGAGCCACGCGTCACTATCGTCAAATAGAATCCCGAGATAGTCGATGAGTCACAGCTCAGGCGGTTGTCTGCGGCAGTGGCGTGGGCCGGAGTGGCCCGCCGGGTCCATGCTGCATATCGCTGCGGAGAAACGTTTGCTAGCTGAGTCATGGGATTGATATGTCATTTGGTCCCCTACGTCTTCAAGTTCGTAAAGAACGCATTCCAGTCCTGGAATCTATGGTTTTAGAAGGAAACTTGAATGTTTGAAAGAACTTAATGACATGGACAATCAACATTCAACATCGCGAATGAACTTCGAGCATTAAGAAACGGAAAGATACAGCATTAGAAATTCATAAATCAGCACTGTAAGAGGTATCACATAGTCCGAACTTCGCTCAAGAGTCTGCTGATACGACAGACCCGAAAACGAAGTTCGTCTTTCGTCACATAAATCAATCAATTATCTTCTATAGTCGAGAAACCAACATCCACGCTAGCTCTCATGCGATCTCCATAACGAATCGTCAGAAAAATTATACTATAGAAGAGAAATTTAGTATTGGTTCTCAATAGCGCAGTCAAGGGAACCCTTACCCTTGTCCGAGAAGTGCAAGAATAGCCACAGTGACGTCTGTCCACGCAACACCGATGTATTCGATCGATGGGATAACAAGAGCGGTCGCAACGGATAGAATGAATGACCTGACACCGCTGGAAAAATCGAAAATGAGTTAGTGAGTTGCGAGTGTGATGGTCATGTTCTATGAAAACTGACACGTTAGCAGCTGTGATTTCTGCGCTATGCGAATGCACTACATCTACATTATAAGAGCCAATTGGGTTTAGCACGAAGACAACCTTTGAGAAACAATGAGTTGCTTCATGCACAGGGAGAAACAAACTAGCCACGAGGACTTACCCCCACTCCATTGACAAAAAGACACAATAAATTCAAAAAAAGACCGATTAGACCGCCAACATACGCTGTGAGAAACCCGGACACTGCAGTGGATAATGGAACCATAAACATTCCTCCGATCCATGTCACCCTCAATCGGTCTTCTGGAGACCACACTCCTTTGCGCTTCTCCTGCCACTTGCTGATCACAACATCTGATAAGCGTCCAGCAAGTGGCGCTCCGACTGTCAAAAATTGAGTTGATGATCTGAACCACAATAACTTGTACTTACTGAAGTTTCCAAGTCCATTGGGGAGAAAACACGCTCCAATAATGGCTTTGTTTGCGATGCCATACTGTTCACCCTACATGTACTGCAATTAGTCTGCAATATAGAAATACCTATCAACTTACGATGCTGTATGCCAGCGGTACGAGGAGAACTGCATAATTATAATGTTGTGTGAGAGCGCACTGAAGAGTTGTATCAACGCACCATAATCGGTGATGAGTGCTAGACTCGATGCAAACATCTACATCGCGCATGAGGCCAGAGACTTTGTACCCAACCCAACGCACAAGGTATATGCACTCACAACCGCGAATAGGTTCGGACTCCGAAGTAGCCAGAGACAACTCAGGGGATTCACCCATGTGATATTGATCCACCTCCTTCGCTTTAGTTTATCGATGCCCATCGTGCCGGGATGGCTCGTCTCAGGAAACGAAAGGTATATTAGAAGCAATTCGATCAGGCTCCATGCAGCAAGGGAATAGTGTAAATTGCGCCAGGACCAATATTCTGCTGCCGCACCTGTTCAAATACCACTGCTAGATTCAGCATACTTAAATATTGCAAAAAATGATTTACCTCCAAGGAATGGAGCAATGGAAAATCCGAAAAGCATGGCCTGAGACAGCCGTGTCAGTATCACAAATCAATAAACCATCCAATCATGATGATCCCTCACACCCAAGAATATCCCAATACCAATGCCGCGCTCTTCCAATTTGTATATGTCACCGATTACGCCAGCACCCAAGGACAACCCTCCAGAGCATCCGAACGCCTGAACGAACTGCCAGAATAATAGACACCACAACGAGTTTGACATGGCGACACCACAGCTACCGACGAATAAAAACGGTATCCCGCACAGATACATTGTCCGGCGTCCATCTGCACGATATTTATGACTTGAGATGAAAGAACACATAATGAATGAACGCACAGAAAGACGAATACGCGGCCCAAACCAAGGTTCCGATAGCAGTCGCAAAGGTCGACAAACTGACCGTCAAGCTATACCAAAAAACTACAATTTAAGCATTAATTGGTACATCATTTACCCACAATACGTACCTGACAGCAGCATGTGTAGAGTGAAGTTCTTTAGCTACCTGGGGAATGGAGGGTACGAATGAGGCTGCAACGAACTCTGATAGATACCATTGGTCAGCATGTAGTGTATTCGAACAGCTAGACCACCTACTTGGTAATAAACCCGCACAAGAGACGATGAACACAATCCACCTCTTCTGACCTTGCGTGAACCGGTTATAAATTACTTCGTGCGTAATCTTATGGGCATCGGTGCTTGACGTCAGTAGGGGGCTTTCTTCTGAAGCCATGATCCCACGGGATCATACACGTAGAAGATTAATGTATATCATGATAAAGCTCTACTAGAAAAGAAAACATCATATGAGCTGTCGAGATAAGTGCCACGGGCCGGGAGCGGGTATACTCCAGCGGTATTAAACTCTCACTGCCATGGAGATGGCAACTTTTCCATTTACTGCCTCGAGGTACTGGATCACCTATGTCTGGCGAACAGTGGCGTTCTTCTAGATTCTTAGCATCGAGTCTGACGTCCAACGTGTGAAAACTTGACAGTCCAATGACATCGATGAAATCCGAAATTTGCAATCATGTGCATGGGAGGTGGTGTTCGTTGGTTATCTAGTACAGGAAGATAAGCACATACTGCAGCAGAGACGTTGGGACTGCGCGGAGTTGGGACCTGGGAGCGGAGCTGGAAGCACCCATGCATAGCATGACGCAGCCAGTTCGGACCACATACGAAAATTTGAGATTTGCAAATTGGAATCCCGCTCGGGAACACTCAGCGGCATTCTACATGTATGGTGGTTTGACACCCTCCGAGCTCTCGCGCCGCACAGAAAAGCTGAACCAAGCCATATCATCCACCGCCCCACCGTCTCCACAACTGTTTGTCCGCATCTCGCCCCCGATCTTCCTCCCCCGCCGGACAGGCCCCCTACGCTTTTCGTAACGCTTGAGTAAGCTTGTGCTCAGTCCTTCTTCGAAGTTCTTAACTCTGGAAGGTACAACCATTACTAGTTAGGCTGCGAACAAGCACCAGAGAAGTATGACCGCAGTTGGAACTTGGCAACCACACCACAATCAGGTTCTAGTGCACTAGTGTCTTGAACCAGCTTCTACTCTGTGAGTTGCGGAGTCCGGGGATGCACATGCCCTGGGATATGCCGTGACTGGAACGGGAACTGCCACTCGATATATATATAGGCACCTGCCAAGTCGGCCCCGATGCTCTCGAATCTTCAAAACATCCAGAACAATTTATTCTCGGGGTTTAATTATTTTCAATGAAGTGTCGCGCCTCATCACTCCCATTGAAAATTTCTCACCGCATACGAGCCCCTATTTCTGCACCACCACTAAAGTGTTTCTCAGGTGTTGACGACGGGATAGATCCAGATTAAGTATTGCTTTCGTACGAAACGTGTTAGGCTTGTCGTCTGGCTGTCACCAATAACTTCAGTTCTATTTAGGCACATTGGTGGCCGTGATAGATCACGACGACCATATTCATCGACCATGCCGAACAAATACGAGAACGTTCACTTTGAATAGCTCGGGTATATCGCCCTAAAATTACACCTATAGGTCGTCTTACCTTCCCATACAGCGGCCATCGCACTAGATTCCAACCGATTTGCGTTCATCAGGACTCAGCTTCCCGGTGAACTGTGGCACCGGAGTGTAGAATGCATAATGCATCGGCTTCGCTCAAGACGGCCCCGAGCCGGTATGATAGATGAGTCAATTGGCAATTTGACAAATATATTATCCACAAATCTAGTCCGTTGCTTCTCTCCGAACAAACGAAGATAAATCTATTAATTGTTCTCTATGGTGGAGAAACCAATATCCACGCTGGCCCTCATGCGATCGCCGTAACGAATCGTCAAGAAAATGATACTGAAAGAGAACAATGGAAGCAGTACTGCGTTAGTGTGTTCGTCTTGCAGCTAAGACGACCCTCACCCTTGAGCAACAATAGCAAGGACAGCTGCGATAATGTCCGTCCACGCAACGCCTATACGCTCGATCGATGGAATGATAAGAGCGGTCGCAGCAGACAGAATAAGTGACCGGATGGCTCTGGTAGGTAAATTATTGAGTTGAACTTTAATGGCCGCGTTATATCATGAAGACTGACGCGCTGGCAGCTGTGGCTTCTGCGCTTCGCGAGTGCGCTACATCCACGTTGTAAGAACCAATCGGATTGAACACGAAGTCAACCTGTGGAGTCCAGTAGATCACTTTGCACGCATGGTGAGAACCTAGCCGGGAGAACTTACGCCCATTCCATTCGTATAAAGACACAATAAATTCAACCAAAGACCGATCGGGCCCCCAACATACGTCGTGATCAGCCCCGATGCCCCAATAGACAACGGGATCATGACCAGCCCTCCGATCCACGTCGCTCTCAAGCGATCTTCAGGGTACCACACTCCTTTACGCTTCTTCCGCCATTTTCTGACTACAATGTCCGATAGGCGGCCAGCAACCGGTGCACCAACTGTTAAAGATAGCGTCGGCGAACTTTGATTTCCATGGTACGCACTTACTGAAGTTTCCCAGTCCGTTTGGGAGGAAACACGCCCCGATGATGGCCTCATTCGTAATACCATACCGGACACCCTACACCAACATCAGGATACGAGATGGAAGATGACTGGCAGCTTACGATAGTAAATGCCAGCGGCACGAGGAGAACTATATGGTTTCATGTGAGAATGCACTATTCAGTGGCAGTTAGCGCACCAAAGTCAGTAAGAAGCACCAGAGTTGACGCAATCATCTACATCTCGCATATAACTGAGAGTTTGCAACGAGTACGCAACGTATACCATAAATGCACTCACGACCGCAAATAGGTTCGGACTCCGGAGCAACCAGAGACTGCTCAGAGGATTTACCCATGTGATATGGATCCATCTCTTGCGCGTTAGTTTGTCAATACCCAATGTGCCAGGATGGCTCGTCTCGGGAAACGAAAGGTACACGAGAAACAGCTCGAGCAAGCCCCATGCAGCAAGGGAATAATGTAAATTGCGCCAGGACCAATACTGCGCTGCTGTGCCTGTTTAAATGCATCGCTTCAACTAGCATGCCCAAACATCTAGAATAAATTTACCTCCAAGAAGCGGGGCAACAGCGAACCCGAAAAGTGTGGCCTGAGAAAGCTACATCAGTATCAAACCGACAAGAGCGTTCGATATCAGAATCACTCACACCAAAGAATACTCCAATAGCAGTCCCCCTCTCCTCCAATTTATAAATATCACCGATAACACCAGCACCCACCGGTATTCCCCCAGAACATCCAAACGTCTGCACAAATCGCCAGAACAACAGACTCCGCAACGAAGTTGACATCGCGACACCACAGCTCCCGATGCATAAGAACGGCATGCCCCACAAATACATCAATCTGCGTCCATCTGCAGGGCTGTAGTTAAGAATCGAAGCTTGCGCGAGTTCAGGACACGCTATAGATACACGCACAGAAAGACGAATAAGCAGCCCAGACTAACGATCCGACAGCAGTCGCCAAGATCGACAGGCTGATAGTCAAACTGAGAAAATCGTTCGATCGAAAAAATGTTATATCTGATGCAACTACAACGCGCACCTGACAACAGCATGCGTCGAACCAAGGTCTTTAGCTATCTGAGGGATGGAAGGCACAAATGTCGATGAGACGAACACTATTCGTGTTCATCAGCATCACACCACCATACAAGCAATTCACTTTAACAACCAGCACTCACTAGGCAATAGACCAGCAAAAGAGACGACAAACACGATCCACCTCTTCTGGTCAGGCGTAAATCTGTCATAGATAGCTTCATGCGCGGTGGACGCCAGCAGAGGGCTGTCTTCTGAATCCATCGCGAGTTACAAGCAAAACCAAAACCTCGATTACAGTGCGAAAGAGATTCATATGCATGAATTTATATGAATGCCCGGCCTCCTGTCCAGGGGACAGAAGACGAATATATATATAAAGTCATCCTGTGATCATGATAAGTGCTACGGACCGGAGGAAACAGCGGGACGTACCCATGTTAGTATTAGAATAGCTTGCCGAAGTAAATTTTGCTGCCTCGAGGCGGGGAAGAAGATAGAGGTTTTCTCAGCATATTGGTGCCAAGCTTGTCACGTTTGAAGACAATGTGCGCTAGCCCTCGGTTATAATGATCGGAATTGTAAATTTTCAACTGAGCTGCACAAGTCAGGAAATGATCGTGTCACAGAAAAAGAACGAACAAAATGCGTGGTGTTCGACTACATAATCTCACAATCGAATGAACATCAACTTCGCCTCAGTGCTGTCGAGGCTCTGCGTGATGTTGAGCTTCTCTAAGAGGTTGAAACATGTCTGGAGGGTTTGATGGAACATTGTGTTTCCAAAGGTAAGGTTTTTGCGACGGTGCAAGCAATTCCGAGACTTCCGAGCGAATGCAGCGCCCCAACCACAACTCCCAATGCAACGCACGCTAAATTGGATAGTGTCGGGAGCGCAAGGTTAAAAAAGACAGGGATGCAGGATCACAACGTCTGCGAAAAGTCTGAGATGAACGAGATGAATGAAAAGTGTCTATATCCTTACCTGCAACGATGTGACCGGGAGACTAACAAGCACCCAGTGCCAAATCATACTCGAAATGACAATCAGCCCCAAGAAGAAAAAGGGAAACACAGCACGGCGTGGTGGACATGCCGGCGGTTGTTCGTGCTTGTAGATGTTGTAATCTTGTAAATAAATAGAAGGCAAATTGGAGCTCTAGTGGAGCACAGACAGGAGGTTCACGCGCGTTCATGGCACACGCGAATTGGTTGCGCGGGATGCTTCGCGCTTGATTTTTGAAGTCCGCTATGATGCCGCATGTCTTGGTACCATTGAGTGGCTGTTCTTGCAGTCCTTACATACACGAATTTTGTCGAACTCTAGCTGAGAGTTAGCGCGGTTCCAATTTCTACCATGAGTACGAGCAGTCGGATGTCATCATAAATATTTGACAGCAAGTAAAGGACCTCTCTCTTCGCCAGCAACAAAGGGTGATGGGTACCATCTTTCTGCAGGGTTGGCCACCGAGTGTGTCGGTACAAAATAATTCGCAACGTAGGTCAGGCAATTGTGTCTGCTTGTCACAAAAGTACTAAGCCCCAATTAAAGGGCGAATCGATCGACCTGCCAGGCCGCCATACGAAGCTTTCTCCCGTGTCAGGTGCGAATCGCATCGTTTTTTAAAGCCTTCTTACCGCCCGATTATCTTAACCGTGAGTAGACCTGCAATGCTTATGTGATTTCGGAGTAACTTTTTCTCAACTTGCTTACTTGTTTGTATAGGACGAAATTTTTTGGTAGTGCAACGAACATCTCAAAGCCGGCAGGCAAAACTGTGCAACATCTTTACCTTTCCCCTTAATTGCGTGGATCACAGTCACTGGGTGCGTTCAACCGGCAGGCCTCAAGATATCCTCACACGAGATCTCGCAATCAAACGGCACAGGTATAAAACAGGATGGTGACCGACAATTAACTGCATCTCGAGGGCATGGTGAATATTGATTTTTATGTGAGATACCGTTCCTGCGAAGTCACCCCAGGACATTTGAATTCTTACGACACCACCACAGCAGAGTAAAGCTGCCTGCAATTTTTTTTTGGAAAACAAGTAATTCATTCGCGGGGATCGATAGCCCGCAATTGCCGACACTGTCGGATTCATCAAGACTTCAGCGGGTTTCATATCGATGGCGGGGTTTGGAAGATTCATCTAAGCGCTTCCGTTTATGTGTGAAGCGTTGCAAAGAAGGGTTCCGTGTATTGTAAGCAGGTGAGGTTTTCGCAGGTCTTTGGATAACAAAACCCCTGAGTTGCTAGAGCTGAAGCGCACGATTTGACAATTCAATGGCTTCATCTTGTCTAATACTTGCGCCGTGACCTTCAAGATCCTGCCACTGCGTGTGGGCATGTTGGCCTATTGCTGTTTCGTGGCCTCTGGTATGTGTGAACGATATAGTTGGCGTTGCAGTGTTCTCAAGCCTGAGTAACACGTTACCTCTATTTGGTACCGAAACAAAGGTGCGTCTATCGGTATAGTTTACTTGTCATTCAGGCTTCACTACCACCCCTTGGTCTGGATCGTTTATCCGCCGACCATGTGACTCTGTCTATGGTATTGAAGTCCGGCAGCCGCAACCATCTTGATAGAACTGCCGAGTGCTTCACGATTTATGGGATATATAAGCAAGCTGTCGACCGTTCTTATTTCCAGTATCAGAACTATCATTCGAGATCCCCTCCACACACCCCAAATTACCTAGCACAAGACATGCATTTTTCATTCGTCCTCACTGTTGTTGCTGCTTTTGCTGCTTTGGCAACATCTAAGTCTGTTGATGCATGCATAGACAAAGGCGGAATTTGCGACTCGACTAAGCCGGCAGGCGAAAACTGCTGTGCAGGCCTTAGTTGTGGTTTGGGCGTGAGTATAAGCCATCCGCTTCCATTACGGGATTCAACTCCATGACTTACCCCTTGCACCTTGTACCATAGCCTGACAGCGGCGTCAATAACATTATATACTGCCACTAAGCCTCTCTTGATTGGCTTGGAAGGATGAGCATGTTCGTGATAGTGGGTCGTCTTTCTGCTTTCACGCTGGCCCAGTTATTGATCACACAATATGCAGTTGATGATGGATATGCTCAAGTTGCTGCACGAATTTCTGGGCAACCTCAAATAAATTCTAGAATAACAAAGACCTTAGCGTAGATTGGTAAATCAACATTCATGTTGTGCTACTCGACTTGTGTACAATTTATCATTGATGCGCAAGAGAACTGGTGCATTCCGCTGATATCAAAGTTGAAGATCATGTTAAATAAGTTGAAGAAAAAGAAATGCATCGCACACAGAGGTCGATTGTTCTCTCTTGATGCATGTGTTTGTTGCGAAATTCTTTTGTAGGTCTCATATGTCCTTCTGCATAAAATAGGTTGGTTTCGTTCTCTCCACTGCCCACTTGCATATTGCACCCAACTCACAACTTGACGGACAGGCTATGGTGTCAATATGATATATCATATTACTGTAATTAAAGTAAATTCGTGATATATCCCTGCCGTCGAGCTAACGCACAAGGCAATGATATATCGCTCACAGTGCGCTGATATATCACCTCTTGCGCCGTTACCATTGCGCGTTTGGCTGCGCTATTCTTAGCCTGTGCCTGATAACAGTCAGATTTGGGCTTTGCATACCTTCGGCTGGTCGGAAATCAGCAGGAATCTAGATCTCCACCTTCTACATGCTTTTTTCTCGATCGCTTTGTCCTATGCGTCATCAGCGTGATCCATCAGTAAGTCACAAATTCTTCCACAGAAAGTATGAAAATTGTGTTCACACTACAGTAAGCCACAGACTTCACAGTTCTGCCACAATCACAGCAAATGGTGGCTGCAAAGTATACACCGTCTCCAGTCGCTCACAGTTCCACAGTATAACTTGAAAATTCAAGTAGCCTGAGTAGTATCATACTACTAGTATGACTTGTAGTAATATTTGTATTGTTAAGTCTATCACATGCAAATGACTTGGTTTTGTGTGACTTAGCTTTGATGATTGAACTTGAGCTGGCAGCAAAAATGGTTTCAGCTGAGTGTGACATAAATTCATTTATGCCAATGATACAACATATACTATATACATATTCATGTGAGAACAGTGTATTTATTGAGTGTCATAATAATGTGAAGGGGACCCAGAAGCACTCAATCCAGCTGGATGGTGAGGTGTCAACTGCTTTTGTTAGCTTCTTCTGGGACAGATCAGCATCCCCAGATGCCACATAATCTCATATTGTGAGCTTACCAGTTTATAGACAACTGCTGCATGTTAGAGGAAAATGAGTCCATCCATTGTGTAGGGAGTTACTGTCCTTTACACACCGACTATGCTTTAAAAACTAAGATGCTCGAATGGACCATGCGTTCGACGTCATCCATGTGACTCATTGATGCAAAGAGCGCAACTCTTCGCATTCAAGTTACATGGACACATGCCCTTCATCTCATCCTCCATTTTCTTTCATTTTTTCACCTTGTGCTCAGACTTCACAATATCCTTGTCTCACCAAAGTATTTTCACCTTGCCATATGCTCCTTGTTCTCATTCTGGCCTAGTCAAGTACTCAAAACACATATATATATTCCCCATGTACACTCATACCTACAGCAAATCCTAGAATCAGATCCCTGCTCCAAGCATGTTCATGTTATTACTAACACTGTTGTGACAATTTAGTTTTCTTTGGGCTGATATTAGCTTTACTTACTTACCTTTACATTCTTTACATTTGTGGCTTATATAAGGATGTTTTCCTTTCACCAGTACCAGTTTGAAGTTTGATGGTATTTCACTACCTCTGAGCTTGAGCCTAGATCAGAAACCCTTTAGGGTCAAACACTGTCTTCTAGGACATAGCAGCTAGGCAGAGTGTTGGCCACATATTCGTTAGGGAGTGATCCTACTACCTAGCCAAGTTTGTGCATCACACCATCTCTAACCAAGTCGATCTGTTCACAATTCCCTGCCAAACTCATACTCAGCCTTACATATTTGGAGCCCACTGTGAGGGAATTGTTCTTGAACAATCCCTTGCATTCTGAGTCTGATTCATTGGTCTGCAACTGACCTTCTAGTCTCTGTCTCAGCACCTGGTCATATGTATGACCACCCCTTTTCATCATTTCAAAGTATTATCACCCAAACACACAGCTGCATCTTTAATAAGACATGCTGCCTGTGCTGGCTCCATCAAAGAGCGCCATACCACCAAAAAAGCACCAAAATTGTGCAAACACCTATAACACTCCTTCCACTGCCTCTATTCCTCTTGCATCAACTTCTAATACATCCATCATTACCCTGACTCACTTAAAACCAGAACAATGCACCAGAATAATTATAGACTCTTCGGAAGGCTGAACAGAATCCTCCTTGTCAGATGACAATACCATAGGCCCTTCCTACCATTCTGGCTCACCTTTTCCCATCCTGCCTCAACCAACATTCCCACTTAGACCAGCTGTGTTTGACCCCAAAAACCCCACACTTACATCAAAAATGACTCTACCTATTGAAACCACACCACCTGCAACAAAATTCCCTCAGCCAGACTTCCTCAAACCCGTGTCAGCTCCATCAAAATCACCCCCAAAAGCTGCAAATCCCCCTCTTGTTCCTGCAATCCAGGTTACTGCCCCAGCCACCATTCCTGTTCCAAAATCTATAGCTACAACCTCTATCTCATCTCAGACTCTTCCTATCCCTTCCACTCATCATACTCAGATATCTACTCCATCCACTATACCACTCATGTCAACTCCAAAAGGAACTGTGGGTATACCTGGTCCTGGCTCTACCAAGGCGCTGTCATTCAATGGCAAGATGTCTGAACTTTTGGAGTTCTTTTAGATCTTTGAAGACCTGACCTTGTCTTATTCTCTCATGGATGAGCAGAAATGCAAAATGATCATTCGGTACATGGAACCCCTGACAAAGAAATTCTGGGTCACATTGAAAGGGTATGAAAGTAAGGACTATGGAGCACTCAAACAGAGTATCTTGGCCAAATATCCTCGAGCAAAATGAGGTTCACGATATATGCTCCAAGACCTGGAGTGCATTGTTCTTAACAATGCAGATTCTGAGATCACTATGGAAACAGAACTCCATCAATACTATTGCCAATTTCGTCCTATTGTAGTGTGGCTAGAGGCCAACTCAAAAATCACAGCTTGTGAGTGTGATAGGTACTTCTGGCAAGGACTGCCCCATTCAGCATGAAAAGCTATAGATAGATGCCTAGAGTTAATGGTGACTAATTATATGTGGAATGAAGCACCTGACTTTGACAAAGTCCTAGAAGCTGGGGAATTTGTCTTTTTGGATGATGCGTTTGACACAGACTTAAACAAACCTATTGCCAGTTGTCTCAAAATGATATGAGAAACTCATGGATCTAGACCCAAGCTATCATGTTTAAACTGGGACTCTGATGAAGAAGAAGAACAAAAGGATGTGTGACAGGAAGTACAGACCAGATGCGTTACCTTCACCCCTCCTCCTGCTGTTCCTGCTCAATCAGTTAAGGATGAGGTCGACAATCTAGCTTGAAAGATGCATGGACTCAAAATCACAGATGCAGCTTATGCTGTCTGCTATACACATCTTGCTGGTCTAATGCCAACCACAGCTCAGGCCTGGCCATCTCCAAAATCGTGTCATTTCATCAATGCTGCACCTGTCCAAACCCCATTGTACCTCCCTTCCCAGAATCAGCATCAACTCGTCAGTACCATGTCCAGTCAAGCCCCAATGACATACCTTCCTCTTCCTCCCCTTCCATCCTCATCTAATCAAATGGGTCCTACTTGCTTCTTCTGTGGAGGGTCCCATGTCATGCGTGTCTGTCCCATTGCTGGAGAATACTTATGGGCCGGACAAATCATCCAAGACAGACCTTATTTTGCCTTCCCAGACAAGTCCCATATTTGACAATATGGAAATGAAACATTCCAACAAGTAATTGATGCGCAATATGCTATGGCTGCTCCTTCAACTCCTGCTACCGGATCCAACACAATTCCAGTAAACAACCTTCGACACGACACAGCACCTCAGCCCTCTACTGAAATTCCATCCTCTGCCTTCATATCTGAATCATACTTCTTGCAGTGTGTTCCAATAGCAGAGAATCACACAAGCATAGTGTCAGTGGAAGAGGAGGATGAAAAGATCCCTGCAGATGTTAATGCAGTCACATGGTCAAAAGCAAAAGAGGGTCTCATCACTACCCCCAACCTGAAGGAAGATCCATCCCTACCACATCTCATCAAAGCTCCCCCGAAACCTCCAGACACTGTAACAAAGAAACCACCTGCCTTTCCTACAAATCAAAAGCAGCCACACCTGATGCAACCCAGCGTATCTACAAGACAATATTAGAAATGGTAGTCCCCAATATAATGGTATCTGACCTCCTCACTGTTAGTCTGGAGTTATGAAAGAGGCAGTAGACCATTGTCACATGCACCAAGTTCCTGCACCCACCACAGCCATTTCAACAAATGCTCTCACCCCTTCCATCCCTCCATCTCAGGTCGAACACACCACACCTCTTTGTGAGCTCCATGTTATGCTCAATGGAGTCCACTCAGAGCTAGGACTGCTTGACAAAGGTTCTGAAATCATAGTTATAAGGGAAGATATTTGGAAAAAGACTAACACACCTCATAACCAGGAAATTTGAATGAGGATGCAGACAGCAAATGGAGGAGCCCAAGAGATGGGAGGCTGCATTGAAATGTTAGAAATAGAAGTTGAAGGCATCAAAAGTTGGGCACACACATATGTTGTACCAGATGCACCCTATTGCCTGCTCTTGGGATGCCCCTGGCAGAAACTTGTTCATCTTTCCAAGGTTGAAGATATAGACAAGGTATATATCACAATCCAAGACCCTACAAATAGCTCCAACACCTGTACCATCGAGACTCTCCCCTGTCTTTGGCCACATCCTTCCCTCACCCTTACAACTGCAGTTCTAGCCATTCCAACTGATCAGCCAGCTCGATCTACCCCACATATCCTCCTACCAACAAGTTCCACTGACATATCCCCCCATAGATGACCTCCACCAACCTCTATCATGCGATCAAATCATCTAACACCCTCAATATCTATCCCCATATCTTGCCTCACCTTCTCCTCCTTTGCTGAATTTCTTCTTCAAGAGAACTTTGAGATCAACCCTGCCCATCACACCTTTGCCTACAAACAAGTTGCTAACAAGGTCAAGCCTGTAGCTACAACAATGCCAGCACATGCACATATCATTTGGTGATTTCCTGAAAATTCACTCTTCTCACTTCTTTATCTAAAACTCCTCCCAACTTCTCTCCTGGCATGTGGCTCACTCAAGCTCAAATGGACGAGCTGGGCATCTTTCAAAATGAATTCCTATAGCCAGAAGAACGCAAGTTAGCCACTCAGGTGGTAATGAATAAAGAACTTGCCTTGGCCTGGGACAAGTTGGAAAAGGGCCATTTTCAAGATGATTACTTCCCCCCCATAATTATTCCCACCATAGAGCATGCGCCTTGGGTGCACCATCAACCTCCCATTCCTCCAGGAATTCAGGATGAAGTCATCAAACTTATCAAGTCCAAGATTGTGTGCGGAGTCTATGAAGCATCAAACTTGTCATATCAGTCGCGGTGGTTTTGTGTGGCAAAGAAAAGTGGAGCCATATGGATTGTCCATGACCTCCAACAGTTGAACTCTGTCACCATTAAAGATGCAGCTACCATGCCCTATATAGAACTTTTCATGGAACAATGTGCAGGAAGAGCCATATACTCAATGATGGACCTGTTTGTCAGATTTGACCATTGTGCACTAGCAGAAGAGTCCAGAGACATTACTACATTCCAAACACCACTCAGAACCTTTCAACTCACTGTTTTGCCTCAAGGATGGACAGACTCACCCACCATATTCCAGAATGGTGTTGCCTTCATCCTGCAAGATGAAACCAAGATTGCCCTGAACTTCCAGGATGATGTTAATGTCCTTGACCCTCACACTCGCTATGAGAAGGATGATGGGACCTATGAAGTGCTCACCAAAAATCCTGGCATTTGCTGTTGTAGAGACTCAATTCTCTGAAGGCTGATATTGGGCTATTTTATGGCTCATGACAACTGGGCTTCACAGCACAACATCACCATCATGTGTAGAGCAATTCCACATATCATGTGCAGCTTCCCTGCGATAATGCACCAGATTCACAACACTTTCCTGCACTTGTGCAATGCATTCCCGTGCTCGTGCATAGTGTGCGTTTATTGCACATCTTCACATTCCATTGCAATTTAGTGTGCATCATCGTCCATCCATTGTCCAGCCAGTTCCTTGGTGTGTCGCATTCCATTTATTACTATATCTGACTATGTTTGGCATCATATGATTATTATTTTGTTATGGACCCTTACATTGCATCACTTACATACTTAGAGTGTTCCCGATTTGCTTCAGAGCCCTGGAAAGGCGCTTATGTGTGACTTAGGGTTGCCATGTCTGTTTTTACAACTTAGCTTCGGGGAGTCACCATTGATCACCAGTTAGTTCCATGCAGTGCATGTATCTGTCATTGTAGTCCCTAGCATCCATCTATAGCTAGTGGTAATCACATTATCCATCTATTATCCATCCAGCATCTGTCCTCCTTGCCTCAGTTCAGATCCCAGCATCATTTATATGCCCTCCCTACACTTGCACACTTCATGTGCTACTTTCCTATGCTTCACGCACTACTTTCCCACGCTTCGCTGTCTTACTAGGATATGAAAAGCAATAAAATTACCAATTTCAATATCCTACCATGGTCAACGGTTCAGACAATTACCAACGGTCAATAACGTGGTTGTTCGTGGGGAATAGGTTTGTTGAGTTCTCTAAGCAAAATACTAGTGACTAAAGGTGGAGGGAAAATAAGATCAATAACTGGCTTGATGCAGTGCTATGACTTCTCTGAATATAATGGTGCAACAGAATATAATGACCTAAAGCTGTATCCTTCTTGGATATTCCTTATCCTCAGCAATAGAGATCAAACTAAGATCAAGCACTATCAAGACGACCCAATACGTGACTTCGAAACCAACCCTCTGCTGCTCAGGCACTCACGATGAGTATGACGCAGACCAGAACAGAATATACCCTCTTGATGTAGTCTTAAGTGGCCAAGCTCTTAATATTGTTGACTGACTGCAAGCCTTATTTGTCTTCCCTAATTGCTGAAAAATACTAATATTCTCCCCACAGAACTGTTTCTGTGTCTAAAAGAGAACCTGGAATGTACTGTGTAAGATGGCTCAGATGTGGCCTCAGATGCCTTGTATGATGTTGCAAATGATGTCAAAGGAATGGAGGAAATAACTTAATATTTCTCTCAAATAATCACTCAGATATTCACTCACTGAGAACCTAGGGAATTTTCCCTATGATTCCCCCTACTAATTCTTAGGTGTAAAAGATGGGTATTGTTTTTGCAAAGGGGAGAAAGTGAGCCCCTTATATACTACTCTACTGGTGGCTATGCTAGAAATTATTGGTATACAAGTAAAATACCTAGAATTGTTGAATAAAGTATTATGAAGCACTTTGGCAGAGGAACCCATATTTGGCATCCTTGGGTCAAGTAGCAATGCTTCCTGTGCAGAGCTAACCTAATTTGGAAGTCTCAGGTAAAGTGCTTGAAAGGCTGTGTGCTAAGACTTTGCACTGCCTAGTTGCTGTGCTCTAGCCACTAGCCCTAAAATAGACATTCTTAGTGCTCTTTTACTGAATACCTTAATTCTGAGTTTGTTCATATTTACAGACAACACATTACTCAAATGATGTTGTGTTTGTTTACAATTCTTCAAAGCAAAATTCCCTACATAGATATAACTATGTCCAGATGTAGAATTGCTAATATTTTAGATGTTGGGGTGTTTCTGTAAAAGTATCTCAAAAGATGTGAAAATGTGTAAAAAAATTATGAAAGGTGTGGGAAATTGCTGACTAATGAAAATTAAAGGGTTTTGAAGCTGTTTTCTGACCAAGATAAGTATTATTGTGAAGAGATAAGTTGTAAAGTAATGTTTGTAGGCTCAGAAATTATTGAATAAAATTCTCCTTTGATTAGGAAAATTCAGGACAGTATAGTGGACTATTATTAGGAGCTTGTATAGGGTAGAAACTTAGATGAAAATATGTCTATGACCATGTACAAAGCAGAATTTGTGCATGTCATCGCGCAACCATTGCATTTCACTTTCCCACATGCACCTTCAGTGTGTTTCGCATTTTCTTCGCATTTCACTGCATTCCATCATCTTTCTTTGCACTGTGACAATTTAGTTTTATTTGGGCTGATATTAGCTTTACTTACTTACCTTTACATTCTTTACATTTGTGGCTTATATAAGGATGTTTCCCTTTCACCAGTACCAGTCTGAAGTTTGATGGTATTTCACTACCTCTGAGCTTGAGCCTTGATCAGAAACCCTTTAGGGTCAAACACTGTTTTCTAGGACATAGCAGCTAGGCAGGGTATTGGCCACATATTGGTTAGGGAGTGATCCTACTACCTAGCCAAGTTTGTGCATCACAGTGCTTTCTTGTGCTTACATTGCATTTGATCAGGGTTGATCAGCATTCACTTGTGGATCTTTGCTTTCTTTGCATCCCCTTTAGGGTCAAACACTCTTGCTTCTGCGAGTACAGCAGCTAGGTAGAGCTGAGACTCACTTATACTGGTTTAGCATTTTTATAGCTGGTGCCTAGCCAGGTTGTGATACCTACACTGTTTTGTTTGGGAGCATTGTCTAGATGTGAACCAAGTCTTCCATAGGCTCAAGCATGCTGGAGCTACTGTTTTGGCAAAGAAGATATTTTTATGCATCCCTGAAGTTATCATTGTCAGACAGCAATGCACATATGAAGGTCGAGTCCCTGATAAGACTAAAGTCTCCAAGATCATTCACTGACCCCCTTGTACCACAAAATCAGAAGTTTGTGAGTTCATCAGTACTGCAGGGACTCTTAGAAATTGGATTAAAGATTATGCATCCATTGCTTGTCCACTCACAAACCTCACAAAAAACAATGCCGAGTTCAATTGAGACAACAGAGCTCAAGCAGCTATGGACACGCTCAAAGAGGCCATTGTTAATTCATCAGCAATACAACCCATTGACTATTCCTCACCTCTCAAAGTCATTTTAGTAGTAGATTCATCCTATATTGCTTGTGGCTGGATACTCTACCAACTTGATGCTGAAGGTCATTGTCGTCCTGCGCATTTCAGTTCAATCACTTGGAATGAGCAAGAGTCTCGCTATTCACAAGCAAAGATCAAGCTATACAGCCTCTTCTGTGCTCTCAAAGCTGCAAAGGTTTGGATCATAGGCCTCAAATCCTTCACCGTGGAGGTTGACACTAGATACATCAAGGGCATGCTCCATAATCCAGACATACACCCTAATGCTGCAGTTAATAGATGGATTGCAGGAATTTCATTTTTTGATTTTAAGCTGAACCATGTACCAGGATTGAAACATGCTGATTTAGATGGACTCTCCTGTTGTCCAGGAACACCAGAAGATGAAGAAGACCAGGAAGAGACATCAGAAGAAGTAGATGAATGGGTTGACGAGATTTTAGGATGTGGAATATGGGTAGTGAAAGAACTCGATGAGAAATGGCCCCCCTGGACTAGTACACTCGTTTTAACAGCAGCAGATGTCACACACACTTCCGACATTGACATCCCTTCAACAGAAACCTTAATATGCATTGATAATGAGCTCCATGCAATCAGAACCTATCTTGACACCTTCTCCTTTCCATCATCTACTCCCAGCAAGGACTATTCATGTCTTGCAAAACGCTCATTCCAGTTCTTTATTCAAGGTAATCATGTATGGAGAAAAGACTCAGTGGGATGACATCAGCTCATCATATTCATGCCACATCATAATCGCATTCTCAATGATGCTCATGACAAACTTGGGCACAAAGGATTCTATTCTACTCAACATACCATAGCAGACCAGTTCTGGTGGCCATCATTAGACCACAACCTCCAATGGTATTTGAAGACTTGCCACCAGTGTCAAACCCGCTCAGTAGCCAAGGTCATTCTTCCCCCTTCCATCTCCATGCTAGCATCCCTCTTTCATAAAACATATGCCAACACCATGTTCATGCCAGTGTCACATGGTTACGATTGAATAGTTCAGGCTCGATGTTCACTGTCTGCCTGGCCTGAATGGTGCATGTTGAAAACCGAAATGGCACACACCTTGGGTGCATTCATATTCGAGGAGATATTGTGCAGATGGGGAGTAATTGAAGAGATTGTAACAGATAATGGAACACCATTTATAGCAGCAGTGGATTGGTTGAAAAAGAAATACAGCATCCATCATATCAGAATCTCAGCCTATAACTCCCAAGCAAACAGCATAGTTGAACGATCACATCATACCATCCGTGACTCCCTCATTAAAGTATGCAATGGAGACATCACCAAATGGCCAAAGATAGCCCCTCACATGTTCTGGGCAGATTGTGTTACTACTCAGAAATCCACTGGCTACTCTCCATTTTACCTTGCTCACGGTGTAGAACCTTTGCTTCCTCTCAATATTGTCAAGGCAACCTTCATGCTCCCTGACCTATCTGCATTGATATCAACCTCGGACCTTATCAGTTCTTGCACCCATCAACTCCTCAAACAAGATGATGACCTGGATCATGCTCATGAAAGACTTTTGAAGAGCCATGTTACATCCATCAAGGACTTTGAGTGATGTTTTGCAAACACCATCCATGACTTTGATTTTCTTCCAGGATCCCTTGTTCTTGTCCTAAACAAGAAAATTGAACCAGCATCCAATGCCAAATGCAAACCTCGCTATTTTAGACCCATGGTTGCCATTTCACAATCAAAAGGAGGCTCTTATTGTCTTGCAGAAGTGGATGGTGCAGTTTCAAAGCTCAAATTTGTAGCCTTTCACCTCATACCTTATCATCCTCACTCCCCAACCTCTCCCAACATCACTCAATACATCAACATTGAAGATCTCACCAGAACCTTACCAAATGAACATTAGATGCATCTGCCATTTTCTTTCTCATTTCTTATGATTTTTCTTTTCTTGTCTGGTTGCCCTTAATTTCCTTTTTTCTTTAATCAATTCCAGTATGATACAGCAAGTTTATTAGTTAGAGGATCGACCAGGACAGTCAATATTCAAAGTGGGTAGGTGATGTAAGGAGTTACTGTCCTTCACGCACCGACTATGCTTTAAAAACTAAGACACTCGAATGGACCATGCATTCAACGTCATCCATGTGACTCATTGATGCGAAGAGCACAACTCTTCACATTCGAGTTACATGGACACATGCCCTTCATCTCATCCTCCATTTTCTTTCATTATTTCACCTTGTGCTCAGACTTCACAATATCCTTGTCTCACCAAAGTATTTTCACCTCACCATATGCTCTTTGTTCTCATTCCGGCCTAGTCAAGTACTCAAAAAACATATATATATTCCCCATGTATACTCATACCTACAGCAAATCCTAGAATCAGATCTCCACTCCAAGCATGACCAAAAGCCTCACAGAAAAAGTCCTCATCTAAATTGTTTTGTTCTCTCTTCGTGTTATCACTAACACCATCTCTAACCAAGTCGATTTGTTCACAATTCCCTGCCAAACTCATACTCAGCCCTACAATTCTCCTTAAATGCGACTTGCATGCACCCTAGTCTGATATCTGTGTCCTTGAGCATCTTCTCTGCCTCTTTGGCTTGATATCTGAGCAAGCTTTTCAACACTTCATTCTCCTGCACTACACAGTCTGCTAGTGTCTTCTGTGCTTGGCTCTCACAAGGTCCATCAGGAGATTGGCCTCAGAATCAGTTGAATCCTGTATGGACTGTTAAAATGTAAGGTGCATAAAAATGTGAATTTAGAGATCAACATTACCAAGGAATTAATTAGTGAATGAAGAACATCGTATAGCTCACATATACTCAATGTTCCTTCATGACAATGTCAATGAAGCAATTGTTTATCCTTGCCTGGTGTATGTGCTGAGAGAGATTATAAATTGGTTATGTCCTTCATGATGATGGTACATTTTGACAAGTCAGTCCGGAAATGCCAAAAATCAATGTCAAGAGTTATTACTGCTAGGAGTATTACTTACATTATGTACATACTTGTTTCACATGCCTCAATGTCCATCATGCAGGAAGGTCTTTTGAGACCATACATCTGTTGCTTGTCACATGAGTCAACCTTGGTCTGGCTGCAATACATGGCTGGAAGATATTGTCACAAATGCCTCCTAAATCTCCTAAATCTCCCTTTACAATTCCTTTAGCACCTACCACACATGTTACTCCTATAACAAAAGATGAGGACACATTCTATGATTGTCTTTAGATAAGATAAGATAACATCACGTGACATGATCCAGAACATTCTATGACATCATTACTATTATTAGTCTCAGGTACATCATATGATTCTCATTCTATTTAATGATTGGTTAGTAGTTAGGACTCAGTTTCAGTCTCAGTTTCAATTGGTGTATATAGTTAGTCGATTGTAGTCAGTAGTTCTTCAGTTCAAACCTCTTGTGTATTCATTACTTGAATTGACTCAAGGCGTACTTGCTCCTATCCTTTCTGTGATTATATTAGACGTTTAAAGTCCTAGTCTCTGCTCATTGCGTTTACTCGCTTGTTGAGTTGTGACAGATATAATCAAGCTCAGCTCCATTATTCCATCATGCCATCCCTTGAACTCAGCAGATATTGAATGCCATGATGGAAGCAAGGTGATGTTGGATGACTCAGATGACTTTGGTAATGTTGGTGGTGAAGGAGAGGATACAATGGTGGATGGAACTCACAACAAGGGTAATGAAGTAACTGAGTGCTATCCTGACCCCCTGCTTGCCTATCAGGATGGTTACACCTTTCTGAGCCTGTTTGACTCTGATGAAAATAGTGTGTATTGCAAGAATAACCTCTACTTGGGTAAGGTCCTTGATCTATGAAATCCTTCTTGACCATGTCCTCAAACTCCCTTGGCATTCCCACTCCAGATACTGACACATCTTGTGCTCCTGGTTAATTTTGCACAGTTGAAACATGCCCTACGCCACAATATGTGGGTGTCAAAGCAGCTGGAGGTGGTGGAAAGGGATTTGTGGTAGAAAGAGGGGTTGTCATTGAAGGGGAAGGGAGAATGTAAGTTGAGTAAGGTCCTTGACCTATGAAATCCTTTTTGACCATGTTCTCAAACTCCCTCAGCATTCCTACTTCAGATACTGACACATCTCATGCTCTGTCTAGTTAATTTCACACAGTTGGAACATGTTAAATTGCTTATCAGAGATATTATCACAGTAGTAATAACTGCAACAGTGAGCATGATAGTTACAGCATTATGTAACAAGCTGACATCTGAATTGGTCAAGTCTGTTGGTTGCAACCCAGTTGCAACCTGGTTCCAACATTCATATATCGCTGATTCAGAACCTTAGATGTTGATTCAGATGTTTAACTGTTGTCATCGCTTGTTACTTTCAAAACAGTGTGCTCAAATTATAATGCACCTTGTGACCTTTTTACTCATCTTTCATGATTTAGGGTCTTTACATTGCCAGACATTAATATGGTCCAGACAATGCCATGCTGGTAAACTACCTCATGTCTGATTCATTGTATTACTTTCTGACATGTTATTACATGTTATCAAGTACATTATGCACATAAATTGCCACATGGATTATCTTCCCTTGGTGCCAATTCTGAATCAAACACCACTCAGTTGTCAACACAGCAAATTTCGACTATAAATTCTCCATCGCCCATCACACATCATTGTGGCCACCGGTCTCCTAATCTACTATGTGAATCCTTCCTATTATGCCCTAGTATGCTCCCCATCAAGTTAGCACACCTGATAACTCTGACTCGTCCAAATATGAATTGGACTCTGATCCAGCATCTGTTGGTATCTCATCAATTAACCAGCCAATGGTCTTGAATGGTCGAATGCCACAACATAAGGACATGGAGGTATGTTTCATTCCTGCAACTATGTATTATGATATGTTCTCCTAATCATGTTCCTTAAAGATCATCCAGTGCTTACAACTTACAACCCAAATGCTCAAGAACAATAATCATGCTTTAGGCAAAAAAAATAAGACATTATCAGCAAATCAATGGTGATTGTCTTCAAGTACCCAAATTTCAGATGAGCTGAAGGCTTTTGATGCTGAACTTGCAACTTTTTCCTGCAAGTATGGTATCATTGCAGAGATGTTCCCACCCATGCACCACATCCTCAAACTTCCTGTACCAAAACCTCCACCTGCCATCCTATCTGGGAGCCACTATGCAACCAAGAGCACAGAAGAACTCTGTCTTGTAACAGAGCTATACTCGCTTCTCCCAGATCATCTTCATTGCTTTGTACCAACTAGTCATTTCTAATTGTTGGTATGTGGTCTTAAGTTCAATGTTATGTGATCTATTATAGCAAATTGACTATTGGTATATAATACCACAGCTGGGACAACATCTTCAAGGCAGCCGCTCAAGTGAGATTGGCAAGTTGCAAGTAATGGCAGGGCATATTTTTGGTCTTGATTCTTCCTACTTTGACACCAGGTTTACAAAGTGAAACACAATCCCCAAAATCCAGAAACTGCTTGGTCAATCATCTTTGAAGTTTCCACCTGTCCTTTTTATGAGGCAAGAAATGGACCTAACAATGTCAACAGTTTTCAGTAACTGGGAACTGCTTGCAAAGGTATTTTTGCTATGGCTGCCTGAAGAAACTGTGCTTACAGTGGCTGAAAAAACTGTCCACATGTTTTGACATTTTTCACTATCTATAATATTGTGTGAGAACAAGCAAATGCCTCAGGGACATGCTTATACCACATTGTAGTATGGCTTCAGGGCTTTCATTTGAGCCTTACACCGTGGGAATCGGCGGAAATATGGTGGAGATATAAGGCTTATAAAATGATGACTCATGTGGACAGTTTTTTGAGTGTATATTAAAACTATATAGATCATTGTGCAGTTTGGGTTAGAATGTGAGCTTGTGAGCATCGAGCCCAAACTAGTGCTTACTAAGCGAGTGAGCGCCATAAGCCGTAACACGTTATCATACGCGCTCCTTGTCTTTATCCTTATCACGCTTTCACTCACTTACTCTCACTCAAGTTGAGGATTCGGCTACATACATACTTTTCATATTGTTATTGCTATTGTTATGTCTACTTCAGAAACACCAAATCCTGGGCATCCCAAAGGAGCCGGGGGGGAAGACACACAAATCTTTGCCCCACATAACGAAGGTTTATTGTCGGATGAATACACGTCTAGAATCGCGTTGTCCCTCGCAAAAAAAATTCAGCAATGCGTGAATCTTCACGATAAGGATGCTGTGGAAGCAGAAAACATTGCGCGCGCAGAATGCAATCTGAGAAGAGCGCATCTAAGGACAAATGAGGACCACATCAAGGAGGTTTCTGATGATGAACCTTTTCTCAATGAGTCATGCCCCCAGGAGAAGGCCTCTACTGCTAAGCCCTCTGTCCCTAGCTACATCGTTGACGCAGTGGGCTTCATAGGTTCACTGACCCCCACCACAAAATCTATTTTAGCTGCGTTAACAACTAAAGGACAAGCACCGACCAGAGCTAGTCAAGCTGAGGCTTCTAGTTCTAGTGCCACTGCAGATGCACCAGTCTTCACAGAGGCAAACACCCGCATCGTTGATGGTGAAGTTACAGCATTCAAAATCCCTCGCGTCCTTTTGAATCTTGCAAAGTCAAAGGTGCACATTCCCCTTACGCTACTCACACTATCCTCCCTGTGCAAGATCCATGAAGATCCAGCTAGTGTCAAAATGAAGAAAGGGTTAGTCACTGACAACCCAAAACTCTTCATCATGGACACCTTGTCTGGCTTCCCACCAGAATTGAGTCTCCCACCTCACCTGTTCTACAAAGCAGCCTCCAACTTCATCAGGCTGCTAAAATTAGTTGCAGACGATGCGACAGTGCAGAGATTCACTGACCATCAGGATTTCTGTCTCTCACAGGACGAATTCGGCAATAATTTCGATTCTATCCTTGCCTTCAACATAGAAATCTGTAGATGCTTTTTTAACACGCATACATTCCCTTCATGAGCAGCTTACCTAGACAGATGGAAAAATGTGTTAATCAAGACATCCCTCATGCAACAGAGCTCAAGCAGTGCATGCTATCAACCCTACCCATCATGCAAACCTGAAGGTTCAGCATCAGCTGGGACATCAAACAATGGAAGGTCGTTTCGAAGGAGCAAAGGGGACCAATCGTCCGAGCACCTCCTTTGCATCATTTGTGGCCAACTTGGACACAGAGCTAGCAGCTGCACACACACTCACACCACAAAGAATGCACCCATTGTCAGTATGTGGACCGACAAACTCGTCCTTAAATCATCCTCTGCCCCAATCTGCATTTCCTTCAACATCGGGAGGTGCTCACAGCTCAAGCATTCAGGAGACATTGTCCACATCTGCTCCATCTACGGAAGCAAGAGCCATGGAGCCAATTCAAAATCCTGCATCTGAAGTCTTTCTGAGAGTTGTAACGCCTTATGACCCTAAGGCTTTTGACCACTTCTTGAAATGTTTTGACCTATCTGAAAAATACCCAGACCTCATTTTCAACTTGCAACATGGATTTCCCATCGGTAACATCCCACCCCCAACTCGCACATATATTCCCAAAAACCACAAATCAGCTCTAGATCACATTGATGTCATTCGCACTTACTGTCAAGAAGAAGTATCGCTAGGAAGAATGTCAGGCCCATTCTCAGCAGACGAGGTCTTCAATATTCTTGGCGGACATTTTGTGTCCTCTCTGTTGGGCATAGTAGAAAATGCAGGAGAGCCAGAAAAACTCTGCGTCATCAGAGACTTATCATTCAAAAACCCAGACGGCTACTCAGTCAACAGCTTCTTAGACTCAGACAATTTTCCCACTGAATGGGGAACTGCAGCACAAATCACTGATATTGTTAGTGTCTTTCATGTCATGTCTACACACTTAAGGAATATAGTTTCTCGCATGCTTTGGCATCTTTCTCTTGCACGCTTTGGCGTTCTGTTCTTTGCATGCTTTGGTGTTTTGCTATTTGCACGCTTCAGCGTCTTGCCATTTGAATGCTTTGGCATCTTGCCACTTGCACACTTCAGCGTCTTGTCTTTGCATGCTTCGGAGTCTCGCTTTCACACGACTTGTCATTTGACATGCTTTGGCACTGGTACACTTCTCACTTTGATAGCATATATGTGCTTTTTTCGCACATTCTGATATTGTTCAGCACACAGGTAGCATCAGCACCTCCAGGGACACAAGCTGCCACACTAGATGTGGAGGCTGCCTATCGCACTATCCCTGTTTGGCCCCAGCACAAGTGCTTCCTTGTTGTCAAAGTCGACAGAAACTTTTCATAGATCATGTCTTCCCATTTGGACTCGCTACAGCAGGAGGCGTCCAAGGGCACATAGCAGATGCCACTGTAGACATCCTCCACTTGTTAGATCTTGGACCCATAAAGAAATGGGTTGATGATCACACCTTTTTTAGATTTGCCATCAGCATGTCTCTGTTCATGTACAAACATGGCCTCACAGACATCTACGCATTGTTGAAGCCCTTAGGGGTTCCATAGCACCCAAAGAAGTGTTGTGATTTTGCCTTCAATTTCATTTATTTGGGCTTTCTTTGGGATTTAGTTCAGAAGTCTGTTGCTCTTCCAGATAAAAAACGCGTCAAGTACCTCAATAAACTGACATCAGTACTTGATTCACTGAACAAAGGGCTCGGCATCTCATACAAAGATGCTATGAGCCTCAATGGCACTCTCTCGCACATAGCCTTTGTCATCCCACATGGTTGTGCTTACTTAGCCAATCTCTGCACCTTCATTGCTTCATCTCGTCAAGCTCAAAGTTTGCTAAGTGCCACCCACCTCCTTCAGTTAAAAACAACCTGAAATGGTGGTTTAACACACTCTCCCTCCCTTCTAGTGCTCATAGTCTCTCACCACAAGGATCACCAAAGGACTTAGACCTCTGGGTCGACGCATCAATGGACTAGGGAATATGCATTATCCTGGGAGGCAAATGGAATGCTTGGACTCTCATCCAAGGCTGAAAGGGAAGTGGTAGAGATATAGGTTGGCTTGAAGCCATAGCAGTCGAACTTGCAGTGAGAACCCTACTCAATCAAGGCATTACGGACTCAGCAGTTATCATCCATTCAGACAACTAAGGCATTATTGGAGCCTTCAAGCACGGAAGGAGTAGAAATTTTCACATTAACCTCTGTATTTGCCGTGTCGAGGCACTAGCAATGGCCTCTAACATTCTCCACATTCTCACATATACTGAATCAGCCCAGAACAAAGCAGACCCCATCTCACGCGGCGAGATTGGATCCCTTTCTTCTTGTTTACCATCACCTGAGCTCCCCAGCGAGCTTGTCGCCTTTATCTCGCTGTATGTCCAGTAACCAAATGCAACCAGCATTGACACATGTCGATGCTGTGGTAGTCTTGGCCCTTTTGAAGAAGGCATTGGCATCGCCTCCTTCGATCATGGTGCCGCCCTCGGTTACACACACTCAAAAAAGCCAAGAAAACCAAAACCTGAAAACATAATATCTGCATCAGCTCTCTGTCCACACATTCTTGCTCACAACTGCTTATGCCTGTGGTCCGCACCTCACTCAGATTCCTTTCACCTTTCAATCTTGGAACAACTGCCTCTTAACGACATACTGCAGCTTTTCGATGTCATGCTAGTTTCTATTGAGTCCAAAACCAGAGAAAACTATGGTGCTGGTTTGCTTCATTTTCACCAATACTGCGACTCAAGACACATACCTGAAGATCATAGAATGCCCGCTTCAGATTTCCTCCTTGCTTCCTTCATAGCTTCTTGGGCCGGAAAAGTCACTGCTACAAACAGCTCAAAATTGGTTAGCCGGATTATATTTCTGGCATAACCTACACAGCGCTCCGTGGTTTGGACACAGCATACTCCATTCAGCCACCACTGGCCTCAGTAAAGTTGTCCCAGACTCATCAAAACGACCTCGTCGTCCCCTTGTAACCTTAGAACACATGCATGCACTGTTCCATGGTCTTGATCTCTCAAACACGTTCGACGCATCAGTTTTTGCTGTTGCATGTACAGCCTTTTGGTCTTGCTGCAGACTTGGTGAACTTATAATTGTTAGTGCAAATGTTTTCGACCCTTCTTGTCATGCCGCTCATTCAACTCCCTTCACTTGCCGTTCACCCCAAGAAGGGACCAAGTATTCCGTTCTTCATATCCCCTAGACCAAGACTTCACACATCAAAGGAGCCGATATCATTTTATCCAACCTAGATGACATAATGAATGCTTACACAGCTGTAAACCATCATCTCAATGCCAACACCTCTGTTCCTTTAAATGCACCTTTCTTTGCATATGAAACATCAAATGGTCAATGGGCAGCCATGACGAAACCATGGCTCTTGGCACGTTGCAACCAGATCTGGAAAACAGCCAATCTTCTGGAACTCACTGGGCACTCCTTTTGCATCAGAGGGGCAACCGAGCTCCTTCTATGTGGAGTACCACCAGACGTAGTTGCTGTCCAAGGTCATTGGAAATTGTGGGCATTTCTAGAATATTGGTGTAAAATTGAGTCAATTCTTCCCCTTTTTGTTACATCTTCCTTCTCAGATTCTTGTACTGCTATGATCAATTCGTCAATGGACTCTTATGCACGCCATTACAGTTAGTCATTCACATACGTCGTTATCCCATTTCATATAATCCAGTGCATTCGCTTGTATTTGGGGGAGTCGTCGGTTTCGAGCATGACTGAGTGTAAGCTTTGCTCGGATTGGGTTTGGCTGTGCTTTCGAAATCTTAGTCCAAATACCTCACACTCGAGGCTTCGGTTGTTTTTATTCTTCTTCACACAGTCTCCACTCTTGTTTTCCTCAGTCTCCCAGTCAAGATCCAGAGCTTGGAAACCTCACGCAAACACGTCAATTTAGCACATCATGTGATTGTCAAAACGCGTTTACCTGGTCAAAGTTCTGATCAAAATCCTTGACTTTGAGACAGCTTCATTCTTGACTGGAGACCTGCACCTATTCTCTTGGCAATTACTGAGTGACACAACCAAAACCCCTCCCCCCAACTGGCAAAATTTGTATGAGCATTGCACCACATCAATCAGTGATTCATCTTTGCATACAATACATACTCAGCAGATCGTTAGACATTCAGATAAGCACTGCGCTTTCTAGTAGATTTCAGGTTTGAATTAACGAGCACATCAATGTTCTTGGTCTGATGATCTGCTCACTTAGCTTCAGCAGTAACGAAGCACACAGTAAGCATTTATGACACCACAAAAATCATGCCACTATTATTTAAATTATGAAGTGGTGTCATTATGTTATTTTATGACTATATATAACTATATAAACCAGAATATCTCATGTATCATAGTCATAATCACCATGAAAGCCATCTCCTCTGCTCAAAGAGATAATATCCTCTCTCTATCTTATGCTGGCCTCTCTACTCACCAAATTTTCTCTAGAACTGGAGTATGCAAGTCCACTTTAGCCAAGTTTATCAAAGAAAGCCACCCAGACAAGGAAAACTCTTGTGGAGGACATCCATCCAAGCTTACCTCTACTGACACAAGGGCTATTATCCAACATATCACTACAGGAAAGGCTGATAATGCTGTCCAAGCCACCCATTATATCAATTCCACCATCACTACCCCTGTCTCTTCACAAACTGTGAGGAATGTTCTCAAGGCAGCTCATCTCAAGGCAGTAACAAAGAAGAAAAAGCCTCTTCTCTCTATCAAACATAGGCAAAGAAGACTAGCCTTTGCCTTAGCTCATCAACACTGAACTGTAGAGGACTGAAAGCATGTTATATGGTCAGATGAGACTAAATCAATAGGATTGGGTCAGATGGGAAGGTATATGTATGGAAAACAAAGGGAGATGGCCTAACAGATAGTGAGGTTAATAGGACTGTCAAGTTTGGAGGAGGTTCTTTAATGGTATGGAGCTGTATGGGATGGAATGGTGTGGAAATGCTTGCTGAGGTTGAGAGGAAGATGAATGCTGAGCAGTATGTGGACATTTCAAATGACCACTTGCTGCCTAGCTTGGCAGAATCAGGGATTGATGAAGAAGATATCATTTTCCAACAGGATAATGATCCCAAGCATACATCCAGAAGAGCTAGGGAATGGTTTGAAGAACATAACATCAATGTTCTTGACTGGCCAGCACAGTCTCCTGATGTCAATGTCATTGAACATCTCTGGGGAACACTCAAGAAAAAGCTTCAAGCCTATGAAAACCCCCTAAAGGAGTATGGGAGCTTTGGAAGAGAGTGGCAGTGGAATGGGGGAAGATCACAGCTGAGGATTGCCAGAAAATAATTGAGAGTATGTCTAGAAGGATAGAGGCAGTAATTAAAGCTAAGGGAGGTCATAAAATACTTGAGTCAAAAAACTGTCCACATGAGTTACCATTTTGTGAGCCTTGTATCTCCACCATATCTCCACTGATTCCCACAGTGTAGGGCACAAATGAAAGCCCTAAAGCCATACTACAATGTGGTATAAGCATGTCCTTGAGGCATTTTTTTGTTCTCACACAATATCATAGATAGTGAAAAATGTCAAAACATGTGGACAGTTTTTTGAGCCACTGTAAATCAATGACAACCCAAATAATACTTATAAGTTTAGCTCACTGGCCATGTTTTTGAGCTAAATCACAAGCCTCTCTCTCATATGAGTCCTTTGCAACATCCAGGTCATCTGCCAAATCTTGTTGACAGCAGTGGCATTCAGCTTTCTGAGTTTGGGTAAGGTGAGGACAAACATGCCAAACTTTCCTGGTGGAATGTGGTGCTATAGCAACAAATTCAAGACACTGAATATCCCAGGAGATGGTGTTTTATACTCAGGTCTCAGGACATAAAGCAAAGTCAGTGACAAGTATATTAAAAAAAATTGATCACTACATGAGGTTGAGCTAGGTACCATGACCAAACAGAGTTAGTGGTGTGGCTACAAATCGCATCTAAGAAACATGATCTTTAACATAAATCAGCATTAACTAAAAAAACTCCAATGACCTTAAAAACTCACCAGAAGAGAAATATTGGCAAGTTGCATCAGTCATGACACTAATGAGGGAATCATGCTGGTCTTCAGGGATGTCCTCCTTCATAAGAATAGCCCTCCAGCCCTGGGGACCATAATCCTGTGACTGATAAGTGCAGCGCCAGATATCAGTCAATGTACTAATCTCATTACTAATGTGGCTGTAATTTGGGTGTTGACCAGGAGGTGGTTCTGATGCCATAAGATAGATATGGTTTGTCACTGAAAGACCATTTTGAATAGATTGCAATGTGGTTTGCATTTGTACTGAATTGGCTGTGCATCTATGGTTAATATGAGACTTTGAGCAGCCAGTGACCTAACATGGTGAATGGTGCTGTTAGAAACTTGCATGAAAGCTTGTCATTAGCGGAAACACACCTTGGAGTTTGGAAGAGTGGGGTCAGGCACAGTGGAGACTTGTTGAAAATGATCAGCCTGAGGCTGAGCTGCCACAATGAATGGAGGTGCCATTGGAAGAGGAGGAGAAATATTCAGACTCTTGGTCTTCTTAGTAATGCATGATGTTGATGGAAGAGGACAAATACCCAGACTCTCCTTCTCAGTAATGTGTGGCATTGAACGCCTCACTGTCATGGCACTGTCCAGAATAGCTGCTCCAGAAATATCGCTTTTGAAGATGTCCCAAGATTGCGCTGTTGTGATATTGGAGTAGACATAAGTTTGGGTCATCAAAAGTGAGATCATCTGTATCTAGAGTGCCTAATGATGGGCTCCATGAAGTTGATACGCTACTAGCAGTAGCACTGAGTAGCAAAAATGATGATAATTTGCTGTCAGGTTGCGAAAACAATGAGACTTTGCTGTCACAAGGTTGAGAGTCAGGGAGATGATACCTGTGCTTGGAGGATTGGGAAATAACAGTGAGTTGGATAGGATTGGAGTTGGTTGCACTGCATGAGTGGGACATTTCATATTGAACTTTGCAATTCCTACATGAACATCAGTATACACATCAATAGTAGTTGTTATCTTCATCACTACTTACTTTTCATCATTTTCTGGGAAGTTCAAACTTATCCCATCTGAACCATTGCTGGCGAACAAGAGGTGCAACCTCGCCAATGAAAATATCATGGATCTTTAGCAGGCAAGAAAGCTCAGGCTCCTTGATTGGGGATGATGCCAACAGTGCAGTCGTGATCTTAGGCAGGGTGCAACTGACACCACACAATTTATCAAACATAAATGAAGCAGCAATTTTGAGCTTGAAGACATTTTTCTAAAGTAGATCATGAGGTGTGGCTTTCAATAGTTGGTTGGATAATGAATTGATTGAATACATACCACCTCTCCTTGCAAATCAAGGTAATCCAGAGGATGCAAAAGCACAGTGTCTCTGAGAGTGAATGAAGACATGAGTTGGATGCAGAGACTTGTGCAGATCCAGGATGAAATAGAAAGATAATGAATAAAAGCAGTGTCATGACTCATAACTGCAGCTAATGATGTAAGTTACAACTTCAAGAATCTTGCACTGTCTGTGCCTACTGATTTCCTCAAACCAGAAGATATCAATGTCAATGGATTTCAGCTCCACCCACATCTATTCTTGCATCATCTATACCTACTGGAGCATCCTCAAACCAGAAGATGTTAGAGCTAGTTCAGCAATGAAATGTTGACCGACATTTGCCAAATGTCAGGTGAGATTTTTGGCTTGAAGCATCCCAAATTCATCAGAGTTCAAACCTTACTTCTCCTACTACCATTGACTATCTCACTACTACCATCGACTATCATCATTGGCAAAGAATCTATACAAGTGTGATCACCCTTACTGCTATTTGTGTTAACTTCACATCAGTTCTAATGGCCCAACCTGAAGTTGCACAATTTACACAACAGATCAATGCCTCAAAGGCACACTAGCAAGAAGCGGAGGTGGATGTCCTACTTCATCACCTGATTGAGAATCAGGCAGCAGGTGGTGATGGTGGAAACTTCCAACTATCTACCTATAATAGTGCAGCAGCTGCTATTGATTCTAATGGGACAATCACAACTATGGCCCACCAAAGATGGGCAAAATGGTTAAGACAAAGTGGACATCAGTAAGTGCATGATCTTATCTCAACCAACCAAGAATTGATGAGATTGTTTTAGCTCAAAAAAATCTTTCATCAGATCAAGACCTACCACAATACGTCTGGTTTCCACTGGGACAATGTGCAGGGAGCTGGAATTGATGGACCTACTGCTACCACTGTTTGGAATACATATATTCATTCATCCAAAGGTGTGTCATGGTAACAAATATGATTTGATATGTAACTAACATTGATGTAGTCACGAGTTACAATGTGGCTCTTTCACAATAAAGGCTGGCCGCATTATGACAACATGCAGACCATCTTAGGGGAACATAGTGGTGCTTGTGGAAGGCATGCATTCCACCCTGCTACTGCAGCCCCTGCCCCTGTCGATGTAGATGGCATCGATGGCAGACTCGATGCTCTTGACATAGACATAGACATAGACCCTAGTGGGGGGAGCACCTCTGGAGTTACTCACCCTAGTGATGTGCTGGATATGAGATCTGACCTGATGATGCCACCCAGTACCCTCCTCCATCAAACCTCTGCTACTACCACCAGCTCCCAGTCCAGCAAATGCTTGTGCACCAACACTTTACCTGACTCCTCATCTGGTAGCGCCCCCATATCTAGCTTTCCCAGTACTCCCCAGTCATCGTCTCTCCCACTTTCATCAACACTGGTACAATCATCCCAGTTACTGGCCCCAAAGAGGGCCCAAGTATCAATGCATGGCAGCATGCAGACAGGGATCAGCAGTGCCTCCAAACTTGCTGCAAAGATTACCCCAGCTGCTGCCATCATGAATATGCAAGGTAGTATCAATTGCCTCACTGACATTCTTGCAAGAAATATCATCATTCCTCCTGACTCCACACCAGTTGTTGCTATACCAAGCATGATCTCCTGTGGCCTGGAAATCATGTGTGGTGTGGATGGGGATCTGCCAGTTGATCAGAGAGCTTGCCTCCTGCAGATATTCTCCTGCGCAGGAGGAGAGAACAATCTTGCAGTTTATGTTGCACTGGAGAATGACCTTGAGATGTGCCATGCATTTATTACAGGGCTCTGTCATATCCCATACATTTGCGCTTCTCATCCGAAGTTCTGGATGTCAGATCCGATCAGATCCGATCCACAGATTCATACCGGATCCATCACAATAAGGTTCTTCATTCATATACTGTTCATATAATGTTAAACACTGCTTATTTCCTCCATTTAGTATATCTTCCCTTCCGGTATATCGGTTATGCTTACTTCCGGCTATGTTTTACTGATCCGTTCACTTGTGATTAACTTCCGGCTTATGTTTAACTTCTAATAAGTGTGACTTATACATTGCAATACTTTGTGCATAGCCTCTCACGTAGCTCTATTGTATATAAACTCTTGTATATGTCCTATAGTACCCCAATTTGAATATCATCTTAGATTGTCCTCATTCTGCTATCCAGACTCGAGTCTTAACAACTCTTGTCACCCTCCGAGACTTAAGGATTGTATCTGGTAGTCTCAACACATCCACCTCTATCTTCGGATAGTCCATACTCTGTTAGTTTCTAGTCTTAGACTTGTCTAGACTAGCCTATATACTTCCGTCTGATATCCGGATGCCATCCAGATAGTATACGATACTACTCCTTATCTTCGGATAGGAATACGATAATAATCCTTACCTTCGGATAAGTACACGATACTATTCCTTATCTTTGGATAGGAATACGATACTTGTCTCTACATCTGGATATCATATGATAGTCGTCTGGACCTTCAGATATGCTACAATAGTCATCCGGATCTTCGGATACAATAAGTATAGTATTCTGAAATAAGGGGCTATACTTGGGAAAGGGGCACAGCATACGAGCTGAGGCCAAAGCCCTTTGGATCCGATACCCTTTGAGTACGACCTTAACAGTATATTCGAACTCACACCTTTCCGAGTATACTTACAACACTCTCCATGGCACCTACTAGAACTACACAGAACTCCCTCCGTACTGCTGGACTCGTGTCCACGTGACAAGACCCTACACCCATAGTCAATACCTTCACCAGTTTCTCTCAACGTCACGCTAGCATTTCCAGACCAACTCAGAGCATATCCGAGTTGATGAACCATAGGCATCCAGAGACCCCTACATGTACTCCATCTGGATTAGCCCCAGACAATGAAGATCCTGATGATGAAGATGATGATACTCCAGGTGGAAACCCACCCAATGATGAAGGTGGAGATCCAGATGATGAGCCAGACCATGATGAAGATGATGGCCTTAATGCTCAGGACCACATTTTCATGCAGCTATCCGAAGCCATCAATAACCTTGCATGTAATAACCGACGCACTTCCTTTTCAGACGACTCCAAAGTCAAAGTTTGCGAGCCGGATACCTTTGACGGATCCGAGCCTAGGAAGCTGCACACGTTCTTTGTTTAATGTGAGCTCAATTTCCAAAGTAAACCCAAGACTTTCTGTTCAGACCAGGCCAAAGTTAACTTCACCCAGTCCTATCTTAAGGGCATGGCCCTCGAATGGTTTGAACCTGACCTCCTTTTGGGCGGGCTAAGTTCTCATCCAGATTGGATGGATGACTACTCCGAGTTCATGCTAGAACTTCAAACTAATTTTAGACCCCATGACCCATCCGGAGATGCTGAGATGCAACTCGAGCAACTCAATATGCGCAAAGGACAACACATCAATAAGTACATTGTAGAATTCCAAAGGCTTGCTTCACAAGTCCACGGATGGAGTGACGGAGCCTTACGTCGCCAATTTTATAACGGACTTCCAGCTCGTATCAAGGACAAAATCAGTCGCATGGGTAAACCCACTACCCTCTCAGAGTTCAAAACCCTTGCCCAGACTATTGATGCCCATTACTGGGAATGTAAGGGTGAGATCTCTAGAGAAACCAAGTCCTCATCATCCGATCCTCCGAAAAGGTTCAGGGACTATTATGGCCATGATAAAACAGTAATATCACAATATTCAAACCATTGGTGGCTAAGTTCAAGATGTGCTTCAGATTATTATTTCATTAGAAGATTGTATATTCATCATAAATCCATAATTCCTGCATAATTCTTATCAGACACCTGTCTAGAATAAAGATGTGCTATTGTGTATTTATCATTCCCTTCATGTCAAAGAAAATTTTACTCAATTTCACCCTATATAGTCCCATACCATCAAGTGTCCTTCTCCAAACTTGACTGTTTACTTAGCTTCCATTTCTCTTAGTAGTTTTTCTACCTTTATTCAAGTCCATCTGACCCTATTCTGTGTATTTTCATCTCATCTTACCATGTAACTATAATCCAGTTCCTAGGAGTCCAATACTAGTGCTTCAATGTAGAAGGTCAGCTCTTCTTTGTATAGGCTGAAAATCAGAATGTTTTTTCTTCTGGGTTACAGCTTCAGGACTAGCTGTTTTAAGGGTCTTGCTGATTGTTTGAGTGGGGATAGTGGTGGAGATAATAGAATTAATAGATTTGGTGGCCTTGATTGCATTAACAACATGCCCAGTTAGAACATAGTAATCAAGAGATCTTGGGTCAGAGGGATCATACATCCAAGTTAGCTATTAAATAGCTTACAAACCATGATATTACTATTTTATCATGGCCATAATAGTCCCTGAACCTTGACTCTATCAAATATCTCTTAACATTACTCAGGGAATTGCTTGCAATCTATCAAAATCTATCAAAATCTATCATAGGGGCTATTTCAGCTATAGAACAGAGTTGCAGTAGAATAGGAGAACATTACTAAGGAAGGATACCTCATATTGATAGATAATATGTTTAAAAGAGTGGCAGAAGTAATTAGAGTAAAAGAAAGGCATACAAAGTACTGTAATTGTAGAGATTGTGTTGGTCAGACTTAAAGTCAAAAAAGTGTCTCAATGAGTCACCAGATTAAAATGACCATATCTTCGCATGATGTCATTTTATTCCCACGCCATAGGGAGCAAGATTGATGTCCGAAGGCAGAGCTCCCCAACATCTCCCTATAGCTTAGCCAGATTCCCATACCCTGACTCACAATGAAGCAATTACATGAAAACTCCCAAACATTGAGACACTTTTTTGAGCCACTGTAACATTAACACAGCCTATTCCTTTATTTGGTATTCTCTACCTTTCGGATAACCGGTTCTATACTTAACCGATATCTTCACTGCTTGTCTATTACCGGTACTCAGTTGTTCACCTATCCGTTATGCTTACTGATCCATTATCATTTGACTGTGCTAATGTACATAGCCTCAGACACTGCCTCTGACTATTCCATTAGCTACCTACAGTATATAAACTCTTGTAAATCTCAATAGATCCTCAGTTCGAATATTATTATCTTGCAGCATTATCGTCCTTGCACCTTAGTGTTGTAAGGATCCCTTCTCTATCCTTTGGGCCTAGGGATTGATTCCCTAGGCCAGAGCTCCACTCTTCTGCATTTCCAGACTTTGTCCATTTCTGTATCCTACCTTAGGCCTAATGGATTGTATCCTTAGGTCAAAGTCTTGCCTTTCCAATACTCACACTCTTTCCAATCCTTATCCAACTCTGTCTCTACCTAAGGGTAGTCTATATCCATCCACATCCGCTCTGGAACCCCTATCTGGAACTCCGACCACTATTCCTGCCTTGGACTGTGTCCTTTGCAGTATCTCCACCCTATGTCCTCACTAAGGATTGATATGTGCACTTATTCTACTTCCTATCAAGTAGACGGAACTCCATCCAAGTTTCCGATACTCGTCCAGAAGTTTCCCACACTCATCCGGATGGTTCCCACGCTTATCCGGAAGTCCTTCAGATGCTCCACCAGAGTTGTCTGCCTCCGAAGTCCTCCAGACTTTGTTAGGACCTTATTGGACTTTATCCAAAATTAAGGGCACCATACTCAGGTGAGGGGCACAGCATATGAGCTGAGGCCAAAGCCCTTCTGAGTCAGTCTTACTCACCCCTCTGAGAGATTGTATGCACCTGTGTGCATGGTCTTTAACACTGGCGATGGATATTGTTGATGCGGTGGTGCTTGGCATACACATCCTTCAATTCAGCCACTAGGAGGGGATCTGAACCATTATTCATGAGTAAACTGATAGCATTGAGAATCTTTTTGTCATCATGGTCAATCCAATGAGCAAGCCATTGAATCTCCACATTAAGCCATAAGATTTCCTCATGTGCCCATGTGATCTTGAAATATTTTGTAGCCATGTCCTGATTCTTTGGAATGGTCCAATGTTTGGCAAGTACATCATAGCATGAGTACTTTAGAAGGGAAAATTCTCTCAGGGATGCATATCCAACAACTTCAGAGTAGTTGAGCACTGGCCGAGGAGGATGTTGGATCGGGGCAAGTGCATTGTACTTCTCCAATGCTGAGTGGATGGCTGCCAAACAGTGTGTGATGGCTTTGGAAATGTACTTGCGCATCTTATATCCTATGGGAATTAGATATCAGTGAACCCTGCCACCAAAAATTGTACACCTACCTGTACCAGCGAGATTGGCCTTTAACAATTCAAACAGGCATTATACAACTAATCCTTCCAATTCCTCCACTGCATGAACAAAGCAGTGTTCATGGAAGTACTTCAAAGCCATAGCATACTCAGGACATTCTGGTGTCCAGTGCTGCTGAATATCATGCCGGTGCTCAAAATCAGCAACAACATGTAATTGTAACTCATATCTTCGAAGTGCAGCAGCATAATTGGCTTCAAATGCCTTTGAATGATGACATGTGGCCACATTGAGACCCAAGGTATGCATAAAGTTGGTAGGTGTGTAAATAAGGAATGGAACTGAAGTAATGCTGCTGTACATCGCTCTAGGGAAACCACATCAGAAAAATCCCACAGCTTATGGCGCCAAAAACAAACTCTGCAAGTTTCAACTTCTCAAGCTGCTCAACGTAAGCAACAGCAATAGTGTCTGCCATGGGCTCAGTGGCCACTTGGCCTAGGTATTCAGATTCTTCATCTCACCATTTGAGAAAGTCTGTGTCGACAAGTTCCTTGCATTGCTTGAATTCCTCAAGCTCAACAGAGTATCACTCAATGATTTTCAGGGCTTGAACATAGTTGTTATAAAGGAAGTGGCCTAGAAACGTTAAGCAAGTGGTAACATAGCATACTGATTCATACTTAGCTCGAGGAACTTGTCCATGTCCCACTTTTCAAAGTGAAGATCAAGGAATTGTACCCAGTGGAAGTGTGAAGCATGCCGTTGAAGGGTGAGGCTTGACTACAGCGATGAAAAGGTGATTATGGGTATGGGGAAACTCTGCAGTAAGACCTGGGCGCGATGTGACAAACACATTAGCGCTGGGCGGATATTGAATAAATTCCCATAACTGGCCTCGCTTGTCGCACACCTACGTAGAATCCGGTCCGATGTCAGTATCGCGCTCCCCCATGTCCTGTCTATGCCCGCTTATCTCCACTGGTGCGTAAATTCCCATTGATTATCATCGCTAAAGCTACTGGCGCAGGTCGTATTACATGTATTCCCGTGTCGCGCAACCTACAGATATGACGCGCCGCGCTTACGTCGCTACAGGTTTCGCCTACGCCTTCCGTATATTCACGCACTACGATATAAGGACCAGCAGTAGATAGTTCTTACTTACTTCCCCTTCCCGCGGACAACTGTCATATAGCGGAGTCACCTAGTAGTTTCCATAGTCGTGCAATCTTCAAATCCTATTGTTCTTCTGTGTCCACGCACGCTATTAAGTTCCCGCAGTCGCGCGCTACTACTCAGGCCCTCGCTCTCACAAGGTCACGCTTATAACCCGTCGCGTCCAGCACCAGCGCATTGCTGACCAATACCCGCTCCTCCCTGTATTGCATCCAGCGCCAGCTCATTGCTTGCCAATACCCGCTCCTCCCTGAAGTTGCGTCTAGCGCCAGCTCATTGCTTGCCAATATCCACTCCCCCCCCTATAGTCGAGTCCAGCGCCAGCTCATTGCTTGCCAATATCCGCTCCTCCCTATAGTCGCGTCCAGCGCCAGCTGGTTGCTTGCCAATAACCGCTCCTCCCTGAGTTGCATCTAGTGCCAGCCCATTGCTTGCCAATATCCGCTCCTCCCTGTAGTTGCGTTTAGCGCCAACGCGCTGCCTGCCAATACTTACTCCGCTCATACCACCGCGCCTTATACCAGCGGGTCATCTACAATATCCTTGCCCACCGCAGTTCTCAAAATCGCCCGCCAATGCGCTACTTAGTTACACACTTACTCAGTGCGCTATCGCTGTCGGGTTGACATAAGGTCGTTATAGGTCGCTAAGTCCTTAAGTTTCAGCTTCTCTTGCAATTAAGGATAAGTGGAACTAGTCTATTGAGTCTAGCTAAATTTATTCTTTCACAGCGAGGTATATACTCAACCCATAGGACAGCTACTGAGAGGGAGAACCTCAGAATATGGGCAAGGGACTCTCTTGTAACAAGGGAGGGTGCTCTAAGGCGCAGGGAATGCGAAAGGTGTGGTGCATGTTATGGTTTACATGTGTGGGTCATTGTGAGCGCAGATACGCAATAAATCCAATAGTATATTTGGTACTTTTAGAGTCTAACTATGGCTAAGGAGTGGGGAGTGTGTAAAGTGTGTGAACTAAAGGTCCAGTAAGGTCTCTATATACTGTATCTATAAGTGCAAAGGCGTGTGGTATCAAGCCGAATAGTGCATGGTCCTGAGTAATTAGTATGTGTGTAACTATATGTAAGGCGCGCACTTGGGTCCGAAGTGAACATTTCCATAGCAATTGAGATAACTTACCAGTAAATCAGCAAGGACAAGGGGCAGACCAGTGTGTGGAGATAGGTGTGAGGCACACAAGCATGCTAAAGTGCATGCTCTGGACGTGGTGATTTGAGCATTGGAGTTCGAGCCTGTAGGACCTCAAAATCAATAGGTAGACGCGATGTTCCTTACACCGTATCAACAGTGCAGTACTGTTGGAGCTTGCAAAGATGTGTTCACAGGTTTCTAAGTCTTCAATGCCAAGGCCAGTCAGATACAAAGGATAGTTTTCAAGTTGACAGTGGCGATTGTGGGAAAACCCATGGAATGCATTGACAACAAGTTGTAGACCTAATTCCTTAGCTTTGCATCCAATTGAGCTAGTAGCAATGGTCTTTCTTGACAAACATGCAATATCATGACCAATTGCCTGGTCATTTCCACATACATCAAGCACTTTATTGATGACAGCAAGTCCATATTTCGCACTGTTATTAATAAATTGAAAGAAGAAAATATAGCAACAAAATATTAACATACAGCTTGCCAATGTGCACCATCTCTGTGACACATTCAATGAATCCATGACAGCAGGCGACAAGAAAGATGCCCATCTGATCAAATACAATAACCTTATTTTCTTCAACAGCTTGGCAGCTGTCCAGTTCTCGGTGCATGATGCTGTTATTTGAGGTGCAGAACGATTGTGCACATCCTCCTTGAAGTGCTTGACATCGGCCTGAGGGATAAAGTAGTGACTGTGGAATATACATAAGTCAGATGTTCCTGAGCCATCCAGTCATTTTGCAGATAAATTCCCATCCATGGAGTGAGGGCACCATGGTATTAAAATCGGCTCATTCAGTTGCCTCATGTTATGCACATCAGTAACAATATCATGGACATACACACTTGCTAAGACTCACCTCAAATGTACAGCATGGGCATGTGCCAGACATTGGCCAATTCTCATGGTCCCTGTCAAGTAACTGATCAATGCGCAGGCACACACATCATAGAATATTTAAGTAGACACCAAACACTATCAAAAATTGTTCATGCAGTTGTTGCAAATAAGTCACCTGCATTGTGTGAGTGAATAATTAACATAATAATGGATAAACATATGTTGTGTGAGGTACATAAGACTTTCATAAATGCTTGAATGCTGAATGAAGATTGGAATCGTTGGATCTGATGGTAAAGTTTTAAGCATTTTAACTAAATAGCAATGGTAGGTTGAAGTGGAGAGCATTCGAGAAGTCCTATATGCAGAAGGGATGAGTTGGCAGGTTTGTTGACATGTTGTTGGATGGCAATGGAAGTGGTATATTCTAGAAAACTAATTAGTAAGAAGACCGTAGCATACATCCATCTTATACTTACCTGAAATATCAACTGCAGTAACATGGAATATGGAATGAGGTGCAGGATCATTGCGATCCTCTCATAAATGAGAGTACTTCCTTGTCAACAAGTGCAGGAAGCTGCTCTTGCCAGGCAGCATGAGCCCATTAATGATGCTGTGTTTGTGATCATATGTCATTGCATCTATGGATATTAGGGTCTCTGTAGAGAATATGAATGATAACTTAACATTAGAAAGCCCCAATGCTTACCGCTGTCATGCATGTGTCTTGAGAAATTTGGATACCAAAGAAACACCTGGCTCTATCTCATTGTTGGAGTCTTCATCATCATTGTTGAATGTTGGATCTCCAAAGTCCATAGGCTCAGCAAAGTCAGAACCTGCCTCCAACTGAGCCTCAGCAACAAGCTCTCACATGCATTGGAAATTTTCTGTATTGTGAGATGGTAAATTTTGAAGGCAACTGCAACTACCAACATACCTTGTGTTTCTTGGTGCTGCCTCTGCTCTTTTAATAGCTGCTCCTGGCAAATTTTGGTGAGAGATGCAGTACTGGTGCAAATCTTGAATGCTGAGTCAACTAGCGACATTGTAACACGTGAGGATGTTGACATGTTCTGCTTGCAGTGGCCCATGATGTGGTAGTGAGAAGGAAGCAAGTGAGCAAGAGATTAAGCTACACACCTATATATCACACCACATTTCCATTCACATGAGGAAGAACGGCAGACCAAGGGCAACAGGCATGAGCACAGCAGAGGATGAGCACAAGGATGGTGTTACAGTCACCCTATTCTTTTCTCACAGAACGCTTCTCTTCCATTCTACCATGCTTCCATATCACTATGTCCCCTTTTCACTTTACTTCTCTGACTCCTCATGCCTTCCTTATCTCTGACTCACCTTGACTTGCTTCCCATGAACCTCCCTTTCTTGTACTATTACTCCTGGTCCATGCTCATCCTCTCTACCTATTTAAGATTGTAGCTTCTGCTTGTATTTTCCTTAACTTGAATCTACTCAGTTCTCTTTGATACTTGAACTCTAGCTCCTTGGGAAGGAGGCTAGCCTTTGACCTCAAATAGCTCTAGATCCTGTGGGAGTCCTTAGCCCAATGAAGTTCCACTTCAGTCAGTCCTGATCTTGATCAAGCCTTTATTGGCAGAACTCCATCCGAGTTCATAACAGATGGGCACAAGGACGACAGCATGAGTGGGTGGCATGGCAGAGGACATACACAAGAATGTTGAGGATTTGGGAGGTGTGGGAGTGTCATGGATGTTGACAGTGATAGTAGATATGAAAACATCATAGAGATGTAAAAAGAGCGGTGTGAAATGAGCAAAATATGGTGCTCATCATGCGCAACAATGAGCGTGAAGGGAAGAGAGGTGTGGGAAATAGCACGGACGTGGCGGGCGTAATTGCCTGACAGCAGCAGCGTTGATTACACGGAGTCTAAAAGGCATGTGACTGGATTAGATGAGATCTTATCATATCTGCCCTATTATCTATCTACCCTATTATCTATGGTACCAGTCCCTCTGTAGTTCTACCAAAGTCACTGCTGAGTGCTGCAGCTATTGCTGAAGTGCTGCAGCATACGGTTTCGCCCCTACTTAGTAACAGGTATGGTATGCCATCATGGTTACTATATATGGTGTTACCCAGGTGCAAATAGAGCACAGACAGGAGGTTCACACGCGTTCATGGCGCAGTGCGCACGCGAATTGGTTGCGCGGGATGCTTCGCGCTTGATTTTTGAAGTCCGCTATGATGCCGCATGTCTTGGTGCCACTGAGTGGCTGTTCTTGCAGTCCTTACCCGAGTTCTGTCGAACTCTAGCTGAGAGTTAGCGAGGTTTCAATTTCTACCATGAATACCACTTATTAACCACATCCATGAACAGTCGGATGTCATCATAAATCTTTGACAGCAAGTAAAGGACCTCTCTCTTCGCCAGCAACAAAGGGTGATGGGTACCATCTTTCTGCAGGGTTGGCCATCGAGTGTGTCGGTACAAAATAATTCGCAAGGTAGGTCAGGCAGTTGTGTTTGCTTGTCACAAACGTACTAAGCCCCAATTAAAGGGTGAATAGATCGACCTGCCAAACCGCCATACGAAGCTTTCCTCCATGTCAGGTGCGAATCGCATCGTTTTTTGAAGCCTTCTTACCGCCCGATTATCTTAACCGTGAGTAGACCTTGCTTCTGTGATTCCGGAGTAACTTTTTTCTCAACTTGCTTACTTGTTTGCACAGGACGAAATTTTTTGGTATTGCAACGAATGTCTCAAAGCAGTCAGGCAAAACTGTGCAACATCTTTACCTTGCCCCTTAATTGCGCGGATCACAGTCACTGGGTGGGTTCAACCGGCAGGCCTCAAGATATTCACATACGAGATCTCGCAATCAAACGGCACAGGTAAGAAACAGGAGGGTGACCGACAATTCACTACATTTCGAGGGCATGGTGAATATCGACTTTTATGTGAGATACCGTTCCTGCGAAGTCACCCCAGGACATTTGAATTCTTACGACACCACCACAGCAGAGTAAAGCTGCCTGCCAAGGTTGGACTTTTTTGGAAAACAAGCAATTCATTCGCGGGGATCGATAGCCCGCAATTGCCGATGCTGTCGGATTCATCAAGGCTTCAGCGGTTTTCATATCAATGGCGGGGTTTGGAAAATTCATCTAAGCGCTTCTGTTTATGTGGGAAGCATTGCAAAAAAGGGTTCCGTGTATTGTAAGCAGGTGAGGTTTTCACGGGTCTTTGGATAACAAAACCCCTGAGTTGCTAGAGCTGAAGCACACGGTTTGACAATTCAATTGCTTGATCCTGTCTAATACTTACGCTGTGACCTTCAAGATCCTGCCACTGCGTGCGGGCATGTCGGTCTATTGCTGTTTCGTGGCCTCTGGTATGTGTTAACGATAAAGTTGGTGTTACAGTACTCAACCTGAGTAACACGTTACCAGTGCATTCTATTTGGTACCGAAACAGAGGTGCGCTTATCGGTATAGTTTACTTATCATTCAGGCCTTCACTACCATCCCTTGGTCTGGATCGTTTATCCGTCGACCATGTGACTCTGTCTATGGTACTGAAGTCCGGCAGCCGCAACCATCTTGATAGAACTGCCGAGTGCTTCACGATTTATGGGATATATAAGCAAGCTGTCGACTGTTCTTATTTCCAGTATCAGAACTATCATTCGAGATCCCCTCCACACACTTCAAATTACCTAGCACAAGACATGCATTTCTCATTCGTCCTCACTGTTGTTGCTGCTTTTGCTGCTTTGGCAACATCCAAGCGTATTGATGCATGCATAGACAGAGGTGCAGTTTGCGACTCGACTAAGCCGGCAGGCGAAGTATGCTGTAAAGGCCTTACTTGTGGTTTGGGCGTGAGTATAAGCCATCCGCGTCCATTACGGGATTCAACTCCATGACTTACCCCTTGCGCCTTGTACCATAGCCTGACAGCGGTGTCAATAAAATTATATACTGCCACTAAGCCTCTCTTGATTGGCTTGGAAGGACGAGCATGTTCGCGATAGTGGGTCGTCTTTCTGCTTTCACGCTGGCCCAGTTATTGATCACACAATATGCAGTTGATGATGGATATGCTCAAGTTGCTGCACGAATTTCTGGGCAACCTCAAATATATTCTGAAATAACAAACACCTTAGCGCAGATTGATAAATCAACATTCATGTTGTGCTACTCGACTTGTGTACAATTTATCATTGATGCGCAAGAGAACTGGTGCATTCGGCTGATATCAAAGTTGAAGATCATGGAATTCTTTTGTAGGTCTCATATGTCCTTCTGCATAAAATAGGTTGTTTCGTTCTCTCCACTGCCCACCTGCATATTGCGCCCAACTCACAACCTGACGGACGCATCGGGCAGCAACTGCATGGATTTCAACAATATGCGAGCCATTCTTGTTATTCATTTGAGCTCCTTTGTCTCCTTTGTTGGGAGGCCGGATCATCAACCATTGCTGGAGCACGCACGGGCCTTGGCACAGGAGCTAGTAGAGGTCTTACATGTAGCTGAAGTCGGCGGACGACATACGGTAGGTGGACAGCAAGGCGCAAGAGGAGAATGGACTTTCGGGTGGACTAGTTCTTCCAGGACCCGGAGATGTCGAACGTACGTTATCAATGCTTGCTACGTCAAGAATATTAAGATTTGAGAGGCTCGGACTAGGAACGACGAATGAGAACAATCACTTTAGATTAAGTGAAACGACTACAGAACGATATTCGACGGGGAGAAGTATTTAATACTATGATTGAGTGAGAATCAAAGGGGAACGTGTATCAGGCGTGTAGTGAAGAGTGATTGCGTATGCAAAAGAAAAGGATGAGTACGTACGAGAGTGACATCGATAGTCATATCTTGATAAAGAATTTAATCTCAGGTCGTATCATAAGATACTCATCAGATCATGCATGATGAGAAAGTGAATCATTGGCAAAGTGAGTCTCTCATCACTTACCGTATTTTTTGCTTGAACTTTTTCGCATTCTCTCCTTCCACGCATGGCTGGACAGCCATACACCTTATGCACCTGACCTCCAAACCATCATCCACACCATCTTCTCCCTCATCACCATCCCATATACTCACATTGTTAGCTGACTCGGAGGTTTCTCGTACTCCCAATGCCAGATTCTTGCACCGAACGTTCCGACCGTATTCGTCTGCCCGAGCAGGACTAGCAACAATGGGTTGAAGGTCATAGGCAAAGTGAACAAGGGAGGGGTCGGATACGAGAGGAGTGGGCTGGTAGAGTGTCACTAACGGGAATGGGGATCATAATATCAATCAGAGAACATCGATTTTACATTATACAAGGAATCAATAATGAAGCAGGAATAGAGCACCCATGAACTCACTGCCCGGGTTTCAGCCAACATCGAATTGTTCATCGCTCTGGTGAGTGCACTTAAATACACTTCAGAAGCAATAGCCAATTCGCGACCACAACTTGACTAATTTAACGATCTTCAATTTTTATATCAGCTGAATACACCAGTTTTCTTGCACATCGATGGAAATTTGTACACAAAGCACAACATGAATGTGTTTTATCGATCTGTGAGGATGTTGTTTTGCTAATGTGACGCTATTCTAGAGTTTGGGAAGCCCAGAAATTCGTGGAGCAACTTGAATAGTAAGCATACCGATCAACTGCATATTTGTGTGATCAATAACTGGGCCAGCGTGAAAGCAGAAAGATGACCCACTGTCGCACACATGCTCGTTATTCCAAGCCAATCAAGAGAGGCTTAGTGGCAGTACACAACTCCATTAGAGCCGCTGTCAGGCTATGGTACAAGGCGCAAGGGGTAAGTCATGGAGTTGAATCCCGTAATGGACGCGGATGGCTTATACTCACACCCACACCGCAAGTAAGGCCTGCACAACAGTTTTCGCCTGCCGGCTTAGTGGAGTCGCAAATTTCGCCTTCGTCCATGCATGCATCAACAGACTTGGATGTTGCCAAAGCAGCAAAAGCAGCAACAACAGTGAGGACGAATGAGAAATGCATGTCTTGTGCTAGGTAATTTGGGATGAGTGGAGGGGATCTCGAATGATAGTTCTGATACTGGAAGTAAGAACAGTCGACAGCTTGCTTATATATCCCATAAATCGTGAAGCACTCGGCAGTTCTATCAAGATGGTTGCGGCTGCCGGACTTCAGTACCATAGACAGAGTCACATGGTCGACGGATAAACGATCCAGACCAAGGGATGGTAGTGAAGGCCTGAATGATAAGTAAACTATACCGATAAGCGCACCTCTGTTTCGGTACCAAATAGAATGCACTGATAACATGTTACTCAGGTTGAGTACTGTAACACCAACTTTATCGTTAACACATACCAGAGGCCACGAAACAGCAATAGGCCGACATGCCCGCACGCAGTGGCAGGATCTTGAAGGTCACAGCGTAAGTATTAGACAGGATCAAGCAATTGAATTATCAAACCGTGTGCTTCAGCTCTCGCAATTCAGGGGTTTTGTTGTCCAAAGACCTGTGAAAAACCTCACCTGCTTACAGTACACGGAACTTTTTTTTTGCAACTCTTCACACGTAAACAGAGGCACCTAGACGAATTTTACCCTGGCATCGATATGATCCGCTGGAGTCTTGATGGATCCGACCGCATTTGCAATGGCAGGCAATCGATCTCCGCCACCGAATTTCTTTCTTTCCAAAAAATTCCAACTTTGCAGGCAGCTTTAGCTTGCTGTGGGGTGTCGTGGGGGTTCGAGTGTCCTGGAGCGACCGTGACTTCGCAGGAACGGGATCTCACATATTCACCATGCCCTCGAGATGCAGTTAATTGTCAGTTGACCTCCTCTTTCTTACTAGATCTCGTATGAGAATATTTTTAGGCCTGCCGGTTGAACGCACCCAGTGACTGTGATCCACGCAATTAAGGGGCCAGGTAAAGATGCCACACAATTTTGCCTGACTCCTTTGAGACAGTCGTTGCACTACCAAAAAATTTCGTCCTGTGCAAACAAAGCAAGTTGAAAAAAAAAGTTGTTATGATCACGGTTATGTGAGATAATCGGGTGGTAAGAAGGACTTGAAAAATCATGCGATTCGCACCTGACATATGGAGGAAAGTTTCGCAAACACAACTGCCTGAATAAGGTTGCGGAGATTTTCACACGAACCTAACTCGATGGCCAACCCTGCAGAAAGATAGTACCCACCACTCTTTGTCGCTGGCCAAGAGAGAGGTCCTTACTTGCTGTCAAAAGTGTAGTGCATATTATGGTGAGATTCAGCTTCTTATGCGTGTGCACACTAAGCGCTGCAAATCTCCTTCCACTTCGATTAACAAAGTGTCTCAGGACTGAGCCAAGCTATTGCTAGAGCACGCTTGGGCCTTGGTATAGGAGCTAGTAGAGGTCTTTTGTGTCGTCGAAGTTGGCGGACAACCCAGGCAAGGTGCGTCTTCTGTCACTTGCTGTATTTTTTGCTTGAAAATTTTCGCACTCTTTCCTTCACCGCATAGCTGCATTGCCAAACACCTTATGCTCTAAACCTCCAAACCATCACTCACACCATCCTCGGCACCATTTTCTTCCTCGCCATCCTATATACCCATATTGTTAGCTGACTCGGAGGATCCAGAATAGGCACCAGTCCCCGCCCAAAACGAATCATTCATGACTGACTTTACAGCGCTTCTTTACAACGCATGTTATCTCGTTCATACACAAGGTGTCGACATTCCCTTGTCCTAGGCAGGCGTAGTTTATAGGCTGTATGTTGTTGTGGCGAGCTTGAGCGGTAAGTTTCCTTCTCTGCATCTTTGAAACTTTCGGCACTCTATTCCTGCTTCATGGTTTATTCGTTCTGTCATTCAAATTTGGCGTTTTCTGATTGATATAATCACAGTCGGTCACACTCTACCACCCCGCTCCTCTTACCTCTAACACCTCCCTCATTCACGCTCGAATTTGCATGGGTCCTTCAACTACTGCTACTAGTCCTGCTCTGGCGGTACGAATACGGCAGGGACGTTCAACGCAATAAGTTGGCAATGGGAATGAGGAGCGAACGTATCGTGAAGGACCCCCTTCCTCTAAGCAGAACCCATCTAGTATACGTGTCACATCAACGGCCTTGTCACATGTGACCGTACTACTCGAGCGTAGATCATCGCACATTCATTCTCTGGCTATCCACACAATTCCAACTGATGCATATATATGCTTGCATCTAGTCTCTCAAAGTCAGATCAGTAGAAGGAAAATAGCTGTTATTGCTGTATACAATGCATCAGGCTCTGCTCGTTCCCGAAGTCCTCCTGGAGATATTCGCGCATGTAACCGAGGTGATCTTGAAGCCATTTGGGCCGGTTAGATTTATTGTTGTAGTATTGTATCGGGAATCCCTTGCAGCGCTTGCAACGACATGCAGAGCCTTTCACGAGCCCGCGATGGATCTGCTGTGGGATGAAATAGAGATCGAGTCACTGTTGGGATGTGTAACGAGGCTGCATCCACTGATATATTGTAGCGGTCGACTAGTGAGTGCAGATCAGTTGATTTCTTACATTTATTGGCTAATCGAGCATTCACATAGTGGAACTGGGCAGAAGGCGTCAGGCCCTTATCTACCGATGAAGTCCATCAATTTTTGCGTCACTCCGCCCGTGTTCGTTCATTGACAATAATATCCAATCGTCTTCTGCACCTTTTCTCAGTCATCCCCGCCGAGTTATATGACTTCCCGAGACTAAGGTCATTGACTATTTCCACCAGATATATGAACCTCTTCCTGTCCCACACGCTGCACGTGGCTATCGATGAGGATCTACAACCTATCGTGACCTGTTGTGCTACTTTGGAGCACTTATGCGTTATCACTCCTGATGCCCTCGATGCAGTTGACAGCACAGTGGATGCGGTGTCTCGTATTTCTCTCATTGTCCGTTCGTGCAAGCAGCTCATAACTCTGTCTTGTCCACTGTTCGACTGGGCAGCATGGAGGCACCTCTCAAACCTACCTACCCTTACTACATTGGTTGTTGGTGACACGCGCAGTGACCCTGCCCCTCCTTGTCCATTGGAACGAGATATCGCCAATTTTTCGCCATTCAGTAACGTTACTGCTCTTTCCTTCATGCTGGATAGTGCTCCATACGCTATCGCAGTCATGCAACACTCACAATTCCCTTCGCTGAAAGAATTCAAGATGGATGTCGATTTTCTGTCTTCACCAGAGGCCGAGCAACTCTTTCGTGCGCTGTCCAACTGCAAAGCATGCAAGACTCTTGAAAAAATTATCGTTCTTTCCTTGTATCACGAATATGATGATGATGATGATACCCCAAACAACTCCTTGTCAGCCATTCCACATTTCCATTGCTTCACACAGCTCCAAACCCTGCATCTTGCGTGCTTTAATTTCTGCATCAACCTGGACGATGACATTCTCTTGGAAGCCATGTCAACATGGCCGCACATGCGCGATCTCGAAATAGAAGACTTGCGTATGCATTATTCTCCCATTACATTCCGCGGAATTTTCAGAGCGCTTCATCTGTGTCCACAATTGCATACGCTGCAAGTTCCAATCGATGGCACGGCCGTCAATATCGATGTTGAGCCAATACAGCATACCTCCCTACGGGTATTGGAGTTGAAGACACTCGTGTCTCAAATAGCAAATGCTGAAGCTCTCGCTCGCATCATTTTCTCCTGTCTCCCTCGTATTAACGAACTTGGTGGGATCGCATATTGGGATGAGGTCAACATGCATCTCAAATCTTTGAAAGATGCTGCGCTACATGCTACAGGAACCGCCTCGAATACTTGAGTTTGGAAAGTATCATTGTGTTCGGGTAATATGTTCGAGCTGCTAGATTCCTAAATTCCGTATTCGTTTGTTCGTGCCTGTCGTACGTCGTTATACTTGCTGTCAATTTTGGATTAGTCCTACGTTTGTCATTAGCCCACCTTATGACTGCTATGCATTTCTGTAGAGTATCTTCGGCCATGTCGCCCAATCCAAGTGTCCCTATTTTTTTACATACTACCGTTACATCTGGTCAGTTCGCTTATCTGTGACTCTTACTGAATATTAGCCACCGATTTTTAGCCAGGACTAGTCACATGCGCCTTGCATCTACGATTTTCTCGTCTTCAAGCTTCAGCTTCAACATTCAATATTCATAAACTTGTTTTACAAGAGAACTCACATTAAGCTTGCTTTCAACAAGTCGATCTATTGTGACAGCTTTCCGAACAATGTTTGATCTGAATCATCTACAGTCACAGCTCCCAATCTTCTGACCCTGCTATCGCTACACCTAATCCTCGCTCGCAGCGAGCCTATTCTCTCGAACGGACATCTGTGTGAGCGGGGGTAGGGGCATCCAGATGGATTACGCTTCTCCATCCAATCTGTAGCCACGATCTCTCTTCCCACCTGCAGGGAGTGTGCAGTGTTTGTTGACCTGTCCGTCGAGTGCCGATGGAAGCACTGTGAACAAGAGCTGAGGAGAAGTCACTGTTGAAATATGTGCAAGAGACTAACCTTGCAATAGTGTACGCCTGCAGGAATGCGTTCTCACCAAGACAAGGCACAAGGAAACTTGTTCGGGTCATCAGATATCCATGGGGAGTATTTTCAAATAATTAATTAAGTAATATGATCCTTTATTGACCCCAGCACCCCGCCTTTTCATTTCTCTCATGTCTCTAGGCATAAGCCCTTGATCTCTTTTAATGTGCTCCCTCATCGCTTCCGAATCATCTGCAAGTATGCCTGCAGATCGCACATGCATCAAATCTGAAGTGCCGCATTAAGAACATAATGCTCTTGCTTCCTGGTGCCTGGGCCATGATCCCTCCTGTTTCGTCATCGAGAGAGCGTTTGGCAGGTTAAGTGACTCACGTACGTCAGTCTCCATTCCTTGCATCCGAAGAAGCTGCACTGATGTGACCATTCATTTCCGAAGCCTAGTCTACTAGTAGCCTAGCACAAAGATTGGAATGGAAGAGCAACCCGATCTGGCGTCCGAGAACCTTCTTGGTTGGGAGTATAATAGATGTCACAAGCTTGGTATGGCCTTTCTCCTAGTCATATCACACACCCGTACCCAGCTCTGTACTTTTGGTCATGTCGAGTTGTACCATCCCTTCAGGAAACTATATGATTGAGAGCGCCGACTCCGAGGGGAATTTTTTAACGGCAGAAAATGGGAATATCTGTCTCCACACGAAGGACTCGAAAAGTGTGCAAGTTGTGCGTCAGGCCCCTAGTTTCTAGTGTAATTGCGCTTATTCATAGATATGTAGTGGAATCTCACGATCAGCGAGAATTGGGTGAAGTTCCAAGGCATACCGCCCGGTGGAAAGGAAGGAAAACTTATTGGTATCAGCAAGGCGGTGAGTTTGTTGTTTTTGTTTGATATAGTACGATATTCTTCCTGGCTTATATCCAGGCATCTGCACTGGTTTATGGTGATGGCATACTGGAGGACTTTCAGCTGGAGAATGGCACCAACGATACTTTTCGGTACGTGTTTTCAGTAACCGACTGTAGGTTCAGCACTGAGCGTCGCCCTCAGGGTGACGTTTGAGTATTATGAACTAGGCCTGTACTGGTACATTGATGGGAACTCCGTAGGTCTTGGCGTTAATCAGTTTGCGCCGCCGCTTACAACATGTGTATAGATCTCATTCACCGACAACCAGACTTATGCAGCGAAATGGAAGTTGACGAAGTGTTGCGAATGATGCACTGAACAACGAGATAACCCAATTGTAATAAATTGTGTCCATAGAACGTGTAGTATACATCGAAACGCTTCTCGAGGGATGTATGTTATTATATCTTGTTCCGCTATGTATGTGTCGAGCTATATATACGAGTTGGCATATATCAGTCCAAACACAGAACAAATAGTACGCGGTGTCCAATTAGTGCAAAGTATGTGGAGCATGCTGTCCCGTAGTAAGCACCAGGCTTACAGACACAAATGTTTCCGTGCTCACTGAGTGTATCATAGCACTTGTATGACAACCACTCACAATGTATCATCCACTCTGACTATTACTCGACTAGTTGACGGATATTTGATTGCCTTCAAGTTCTGTCAAATCGGCAGTGGTGTGACAACCAATTGTAATCGATTTTCAAGTCTGACTGTTGTCCAACTGGTTGAGACAGACTTAATCATCCTCATATATCAGTCTGGCACTTTCCTGGCGACACATTATCATATATTATCAAGTTTGACCAACACTCCACTGATCGAGGTTTCTAAACTCTGCCTAGTCATACCACCGACTCCCTAATTTCCTGATGTATGTCATTCGTAAAATTCGGTAGCCGATATTCAGTAACATGGCTGATTAATAGGTGCAGCACGTCCAGCAGTCGCCGTATTGGAACGCAGTCATGTCTTCCCCACATATTTCGGCAGGGGGTTCATAAGCCCAGCATACATCCATACAATTGTCGGGGGGAGATGCCTTCACCCCAGTGACAGTGGCAAGGATGGCGAAGTAGATAAACTGAATAGGCTTCATGATTCCTGGTATGACCAGCTATGGCAAGTCTTTGAAGAGCTATAGGTCGATTCAGTTATGTGCGCATGATATAGCACAAGAGGGCTACCCACCGCAAACGAGGAGTTAGTTTCTGATGCTTTTACAACTCAACCGCATTGAATTTATATTGTTCTCACTGAAAGGATGAGGTTAACCCCCAGGGTTACACCGATAACTAAATCGTGAAGGCAACGTTCCGAAGTGTGTCCACAAAGGAAATTGTGCCCTGGAGAACATTATTCCATTCAGCAGGGTTTCAACGATGATTATAAGAAGGATGGTTACAAAAATCAAGATCAAGAATGGGTGTAGAACTCCTGGTTGTACGGCAGTCCAAGGTATTTGATTTTACGACAGGCTGGTGTGACAGCCAATTGGAATTTATTTTCAAGTCTGACTATCGTTCAACTGGGTGAGAGAGACTTAATCATCCTCATATATCAGTCTGGCACTTCCCTGGCAACACATTATCATATATTATCAAGTTTGGCCAACACTCCACTGACTGAGGTTTCTAAACTCTGCCTAGTCATACCACCGACTCCCCAATTTCCTGATGTATGTCATTCGTAAAATTCGGCAGCCAATATTCAGTAGCATGGCTGATTAATAGGTGCAGCACGTCCAGCATTTGCCGTATTTGAACGTGTCAAGAGCTGCTTACAGCGTCCGTCTGACCACCCAGACGTCACGATATATACATCAGAGACACCTTACAGTACCTGACCCCTTTCCTTTCCGTTCTCTTCCGTTCTTCCCGTTCATACTTAAGACATCGAGCACCCCTCAACTCACCTCAGTCTCTTTACCCGTGACTGAGGTGAGTATCGTTGGTTTCCTCTCTTCGTTATATCAGCGTACTTATTATACACTCATAGGCTCGTGTCTAGGTTCGTAGTATATATATCTTAGTCTCTTTACCCGTGACTGAGGCTCGTGTCTAGCTCTCACCTTTAATAGGTTATGAGCCCTGGCTAAAGGATAGCGGCACTATCTATCATCTCTCCCATTCGCACCAGCTCTTCTCGATTCTCGGACATTCGTTCACCCACCACAGTTCCTGACTGGTTCAGACCACTATCGCAACTGTCACTCCTTATTGAACCCCTGACTACTACTATACTACCATGACGTCATCTTCGGACTCACTACCGAAAACCGAAAAGTACCCGCACGAGAAGCTCGCCCTTGACGGCTCAAACTACTCTCAATGGGCGACAGGTTTCAAGATGTGGGCTGGTGGACTGGGGCTATGGTCCTACATCAATGGAGATGAGAAGCAACCCTCACCTCCAGCCTCACTCCATGATCCGGACCAGAACATCCTTCGAATGGAGAAGCACGACGACCGCGTGAGACTTTTCAAACAACGTCGAATGCTTGCTCTCAGCGCGCTTTCCACGGCCATCGATGCGCAAGATTTTGTGTATCTACGCGACGCAGAGGACCCAAACATCGGTTGGGAGGCTCTTGCTGGGAAATATCTGCCCCAGAAAGCCATTCGGTTCAATCAATACCTTGACCGACTCTTTACGATCCCGAAGGCACATGACAGTGCCTCCATCGCTGAGATGCTCCAAAGCCTCATTGTATTGAAGTCTGACCTCGCAGCTCTCTCTATCACTCATCCAACAGTCGCAACGGCAACAACAGCTGCCCCACCAACGAATGAGTACAAGGTCCCTGATGCTATCTTCGTTCACATTCTGCTCCGCGCACTTCCTGACTACTATGATCCATTCCGCCAAACGCTCATCAACAGCAGCACATCCCTCGACTTCAACGACATCGTAAACCGTCTGAAGACCCAAGAACTTCACCGCACTGCTAACGGTGGGAGTGAGCACACAGCGATGTTCTCCGGACATAGAGGTGCTGCAAACGGTCCTTCCAAGGCAGACCGCGTTCCTCCCAAGGGTTTCGACGAGTCGAAGGGTGATGGGTGGATACTTGGGTGGCGTCCAAAGTGTGGACACTGCGCCAAGGCAGGACACATCTGGCTACAGTGTCGCGCGCGGCTCTCGAAGGAGGAGAAGAATCCGAAGTCAGCCACACCCCTTTCTTCCCCTGCCGCTATCACCACTAACATGGAAGTCTCTACAGCAGAGCAACCTGATGTAAGTACTACATCACACCCCCCATTCATTCTCTCCCTAAAAGAGCACTCTGCCAATATCTCGTCCTCCCTTACTGTGCCCACGGGCGCTCTTCATGTAGACTCCGCTTCCACGGCTCATATGGAGCCTGATATATCACGCTTTGCTCACTATACGAAGCTCCATGAGCCAATCCGTGTGAAACTTGCCGACAACCATGCGGTCTTGGCCCCTGGCTGGGGAACTGTGAGACTTACCCTACGCTACAAGAACACCCTAACGGATCGGGACTTTGACTTCCTCCATGTCCCTGACCTTCGGTGTACCCTCATCTCCGTCTCGTGTCTCGCGTCTGAGCGTATCTCTTTTATTTCCTCCTCAAGTGGGGGCATGCTTAGTGCTGACGATGGCCATGGGCCTCCTCTTGCTCATGTCCGCCCCCACAATGGGTTATATCTGCTCGACGCTACCTACGCCACTGGAAACGCTGTTGCATCAGCGATGCTTGTGAGATCACCATCTGTTGCACTCTCTCTGCACACTTGGCATCGACGACTGGGTCACGCTGGATTCTCGACGGTACTGAAAGCTAGTGAACATGCTGACGGGATCTCCATTGACCCTGCCTCCCTGCTTGATGCTGGTGATGGTGCTGACTCTATCCACTGTGTATCATGTCTAATGGGCAAACACAAACGCTCGCCCTTCCCCACTGCTGCACGGCGCGCCTCTGCACCAGCTGAGCTCATACATTCGGACGTTTGGGGACCTGTGAACATCACCTCTTCCTCTGGTGATTCGTACTTCGTCGTCTTCACTGACGACTACACGCGCTACTCCCTTGTGTACCTCATGCGCACGAAATCCGAGGTCTTTGAGCTCTTCAAGAAGTTCGTGCCCTGGATGGAGACCCAGTCCGGTGGTCGCATCAAACGCCTTCGTAGTGACAATGGTGGGGAGTATGTATCAAAAGAATTCCTGCAGTATTTAACGGAGCGCGGGATTGAGCATGAAGTCACCATGCCTTACACGCCACAGCAGAACGGCGTTGCCGAACGTGGTCACCAAACCGTTGTGACTCGTGCCCTCAGCTGCCACCACCAGAGTGGTTTCCCTCGTTCCTTCTGGGGTTGGGCGATCCTGAACTCCGCGCACATCAAGAATGTCCTTCCCTCCTCGGCCCTCGATGGCCGCTCTCCGTTCGAGGCCTTCTATGGCCGCAAGCCTGACATCAGCTATCTGCGGCCCTTTGGCTGTCTTGCCTACTCCCATATCCCTGACAGCACTCGTCACAAGTACGAGTTTGTTTCTCGACGGTGCTTCTTGTTAGGCCATGTCCGCAACGCTGGCTATATCCTGTGGGATGTGTCAGCCAAGCGTGTCGTTCGGTCTCGTCATGTCCATTTTGATGAGTCCGTGTTCTACGGTGACCCTACCTCGTCTCCCCTCCGCCAGCTTGTGGGTGATGCTGACCCTGCCCCTGTTGTTAGCGCTTCAGTGGGAGGCATCCCTCCATCTGGTGAGCCGCCTGTGACCCCTGCTGTCCCGGCTGTGCCACAGGTGTCAGTGGGAGGAGACGGCATCCCACCAACTGGAGACGGCATCCCACCAACTGCATCATCCAATGCACCTCCAGCACCACCGGATGTGCCACCACCACCTCCGCCTAATACACCATCAGCACCACCAGACAACACACCAACGCTACGCCGGAGTGCACGCCCGCGTCAACCAACCCGCCAAGCTGATTCGAACGACCCCAGCACTACGGCCATACCCACCAAACGCGTCCCAGTAGCCGAGCGCTGGACCTATGTTCCAGTACCCCCAGAGTCCATACCGGAGCCGAACGAATCTGCCATGCATACATCGACAGACGCACCTTCCACTCCTACACCTCCTATACCCATCATACCAACGTCCATCGACAAGGCACGATCCCTACCCGAGTGGCCATTGTGGTCAGACGCCTGCAAGTCAGAACTACAATCCATGCGGGACTTGAAGACTCACCGCCTGATGCCACTCCCAGGAGGTAGGAAGGCCATTGGATCCAGATGGGTGTTCTCTGTGAAGTCTGACGAGGACGGCAACATCACGCGGCACAAGGCTCGCTTCGTCGCGCAGGGTTACACTCAGGTTGAGGGTGTTGACTATACGGAAACCTTTGCAGCGGTCGCCAAGTATGACACTGTCCGAATCCTTCTTGCACTTGCTGCAAAGTTTGATCTCGAACTGGATCAAATGGACGTACGTACAGCCTTCCTTAATGCTGAACTCAAGGAGGACATATACCTCAAACAGCCAGCTGGCTTCGAGGATCCGGAGCACCTGGACTGGGTTTGGAAGTTGGAGAAAGCACTATACGGGTTGAAGCAGGCGGGCTATGAGTGGAATCAAACGCTTGATGAATACCTGCGGAAGGAGGGTTTCAAATTCGTTCGAAGCGAAGCTGATCACAGCTTGTACGTCCTCCACGAAGGAGACAGAGTTATCTGGCTCGTGGTATACGTCGACGACATGCTCGCCGCGTCGAACTCTCGCGATTACCTTGACTCCTTCAAAACACGGCTCAAGCAACGCTTTGACCTTACAGATCTCGGTCCGGCCAGACACTTCCTTGGCATGCACATCACTCGCGACCGCGAGAAACGTCACCTCTCCATCAGCCAGAAGACTTACCTGGAGAAGATACTGGAGAATACAGGAATGGCGCGATGCAATCCTGTTGGCACGCCCATGACTCCGGGAATCGCACTCCAGAAGGCGACCCGAGCCCCTACTGAGGACGAGGCCACCATCATTGCATCCATTCCCTACCGTCGCACCATCGGTGAGCTGAACTATGCCATGAGGACAACTCGCCCTGACATAGCATATGCTGTGTCCTGTCTCTCTCGCTACATGGAGAATCCTGGCATCGAACACCACCGTCAGCTCAAGCATCTGCTTCGGTACATCTGTGGTACAACGGACCTCACCCTCGTTTTCGGCCTAAATGATGAAGGTCTCGTCGGTCACTCTGATTCAGACTATGCCGCGGACCGTGATGATAGTAAGTCCACCAGCGCATATGTCTATCAGCTGTTTGGTGGCCCCATCAGCTGGAAGGCGCAAAAGCAGTCCGTCGTTGCAACGTCGACAACAGAAGCAGAGTACATTGGACTCTCGAATGCTTCCCGTGAGGCACTGTACCTCATCCAACTGCTCCATGACTTCCGCGTCGACCCGGACCTATACGATCCCCCTCTCCTCTATGGTGACAATCAAGCTAGCCTTGCCCTATCCAAGAACCCCAAGTTCCACGAGAGGGCTAAGCACATCCGCGTCCATTACCACCTCATCCGCAGCCTCGTCGACACTAACCAAATTAAACTCGAATACAAGTCGACATCGGAAATGCTGGCTGATAGCCTCACGAAAGCATTGCCTCGCCCGGCCGTGGTGCGCCACCGAGAGGAGATGGGACTTTGCCGTCCGGATGGCCCGACGAGTGGGAGTGTCAAGAGCTGCTTACAGCGTCCGTCTGACCACCCAGACGTCACGATATATACATCAGAGACACCTTACAGTACCTGACCCCTTTCCTTTCCGTTCTCTTCCGTTCTTCCCGTTCATACTTAAGACATCGAGCACCCCTCAACTCACCTCAGTCTCTTTACCCGTGACTGAGGTGAGTATCGTTGGTTTCCTCTCTTCGTTATATCAGCGTACTTATTATACACTCATAGGCTCGTGTCTAGGTTCGTAGTATATATATCTTAGTCTCTTTACCCGTGACTGAGGCTCGTGTCTAGCTCTCACCTTTAATAGAACGGAGTCATCATCGATTGCCCGCACATATCGACGGGGGGTTCGTATTCCCAGCATACGTCCAAACAACTTGAACCGTCGGGGGAATCTGCCTTCACCCCAATGGCAGTGGCAAGTATGACAAAGTAGATAAACTGAATAGACTTCATGATTCCTGGTATGACCGGCTATACTTCAGTGACGGCCGTGGGTTCTAGGAATTGTAATATACGCAAAGTTGCAGCTACGGCAAGTCTTGGAAGAGCTATAGGTCGATTTAGTGATGTGCGCATGATGTAGCGCAAGAGGGCTACCCACCGCAAACGAGGAGTTAGTGTCTGAGGCTTTAACAACTCAACCGCATCGAATTTATATTATTCTCGCTGAAAAGATGAGGCTAACCTCCAGGGTTACACCGATAATTAAGTCGTGAAGGCAACGTTCCGAAGTGTGTCCGTAAATGCAATTGTGCCCTAGAGAACATTATTCCGTTCAGCAGGATCTCAACGGCCATTATAAGAAGGATGGTTACTAGAATCAAGGTCAAGAATGGGTGTACATAGAACTCCTGGTTGTACAGCAGTCTAAGGTGTTGGATTGCCCGCTGCCCATGTACTAAATCATTCCCCTCCATGGTGATATCGTCATGGGGAAACACGATCATATTCTCAAGCTGTTGGGTTTAGAAATTATGTTTGTTGGTCAATGAAGATGCCATGCGCACTCACATACGAGAACTATTGGTGCGAAACACAACAGCGTCAAAGCTGTATCTTTGTTTTGGACTACATACACCGTCACAATATCGATGCTGCCGTGCAGCAGTCTCAATAGCACTCCGCTATCCCCATGTCTGGTTGTTTCCCGGTCACTGTTCTCAAATGGAAACTATGGTGTAGTGGTAATTGGTGGTAAGTTGAGAATTTGTTTATGCTTCACCATTTGTCTGAAAGTTGGTATCGAGGACCGGGAGAAAACGGTATTTGAGCATTTCATATTCCCAATTCCCGAACACCACCAGTCTGGGAACCACTCGCTCTATCTCCGGATTCTTGATTGGATTTGTGTGGTTCATCCAATTCTCAACACTAACGATATGCTAGTGGTGAGTATCACTAGCTACTGCCACCCGGGCCAGCGATCACCGAATGGTGGATTTGTGATCATACCAATGTGTTCGAATTGGGCGTACAACAACAAATAGGACGTTATGGGGAGGCGGAAAGACTCGGCCGGTGTGGGATGAACGTCGATATTCACACCATTCATCGATAATCGCAGATAGGCAAGTGGGGACATGGACGAACTGACCGGGTGTAATTGTAGTATGTACAAAGATATTGACCCTTGGATTGGGCGACGTGGCCGGAGATACTCGACAGAAATGCAAAGCAGTCGGCCACGTGCAGCGTATGGGACAGGAAAAGGTTCATATATCTGGTGGAAATAGTCAATGACCTTAGTCTCGGGAAGTCGCATAACTCGGCAGGGATGACCGAGAAAAGGTGCAGAAGACGATTGGATATTATTGTCAATGAACGAACACGGGCGGAGTGACGCAAAAATTGATGGACTTCATCGGTAGATAAGGGCCTGACGCCTTCTGCCCAGTTCCACTATGTGCATGTTCGATTAGCCAATAAACGTAAGAAATCAACTGATCTGTACTCACTAGTCGACCGCTACAATATATCAGTGGATGCAGCCTCGTTACAAATCCCAACAGTGACTCGATCTCTATTTCATCCCACAGCAGATCCATCGCGGGCTCGTGAAAGGCTCTGCATGTCGTTGCAAGCGCTGCAAGGGATTCCCGATACAATACTACAACAATAATTCTAGCCGGCACAAATGGCTTCAAGATCACCTTGGCTACATGCGTGAATATCTCCAGGAGGACTTCGGGAACGAGCAGAGCTTGATGCATTACAGACAGCAATAACAACTGTTTTCCTTCTACTGACCTGACTTTGGGAGACTAGATTCAAGCATATATATGCATCAGTTGGAATTGTGTGGATAGAATGAAAGTGCGATGATCTACGCTCGAGTCACATGTGACAAGGCCGATTATGTGACACGTTACTAGATGGGCTCTGCTTAGAGGAGGGGGGTACCTGAAGTAGCCTGTCAGAGGCAAGAAGAGTAAGCGATATAGATATATCAGTGATAGGAGAAGAAGATCCAGAGCTTGTACCGCGCGTCGAGATTCCACTCCCAGTCGAGCTCGCGTAAGTACTAAGAGGCAGGAGCTGCACCGGATTCGGGTCATCCAAATCTCTCTTCTCCACCAAGCTCTACTACATCCAAGCTATCCTCCTCCACGATACGTTCACTCCTGATTCCAATTGCCACCTTATTGCGGTGAACCTTTCTGCCGTATTCGTGCCGCCAGAGCAGGACTAGTGGCAGTAGCTTGAACTTGACCCATGCAAATTCGGCCGTGAATGAGGGAGGTTTTGGAGGTAAGAGGAGCGGGGTGTTAGAGTGCGTCCAACTGTGGTCATATCAATCAGAAAACGCCAAATTTGGATGACAGAACGAATAAACGATGAAGCAGGAATAGCCTGAGAGTGCCGAAAGTTTCAAAGATGTTTCGAACGAAACTTACCGCCCAAGCCCGCCACAACAACATACAATCCATAAACTACCCAATGCATCGCCTGCCTAGGACAAGAGAATGTCGACACCTTGTGTATGAGCGAGATAACACGCGTTGTAAAGAAGCACTGGAATGCCAGTCATGAATGATTCGTTTTGGGCGTGGGCTCGTGCCTATTCTGGATCCTCCGAGTCAGCTAACAATGTGGGTATATAGGATGACGTGGGTGATGGGTTGGATGTTTAGTGCATAAGGTGTTTGGCAATCCAGCTATGCGTAGGAGAGAATGCGAAAATTTTTAAGCAAAAAATAAAGCAAGTGACGAGATTGGAGAGACGCACTTTGCCCGAGTTGTCCGCTGACTTCGACGACACAAAAGATCTCTACTAGCTCCTATAACAAGGCCCAAGCGTGCTCTAGCAACAGTTTGGCTCAGTCCTGAGACTCCTTGTTAAGTGTTGCAAATCGAAGTGGAAGGAGATTTACAACGCTTAGTGTGCACACGCATAAGAAGCTGAATCTCATCATAATAGCACTACACTTTTGACAGCAAGTAAGAACCTCTCTTTTGGCCAGCAACAGAGAGTGGTGGATACCATCTTTCTGCAGGGTTGGCCATCGAGCGTGTCGATACAAAATAATTGAATCGCAAGGTACTGTATCATTTCGACATTCGGTTCGTGTGAAAATCTCCGCAACCTTATTCAGGCAGTTGTGTTGCGGAACTTCAAGTTTCCTCCATATGTCAGGCCTTGAATCAGGTGCGAATCGCATGATTTTTCAAGTCCTTACCGCACGATAATCTTAACCGTGATCATGACGACTTTTTTCTCCACTTGCTTATTTGTTTGCACAGGACGAAATTTTTTGGTAGTGACTGTCTCAAAGGAGTCAGGCAAAACTGTGTGGCATCTTTACCTGGCCCCTTAATTGCGCGGATAACAGTCACTGGGTACGTTCAACCGGCAGGCCTAAACATATACTCATACGAGATCTTGCGCACAGGTAAGAAACAGGAGGGCGACGGACAATTAATTGCATCTCGAGGGCATGGTGGATATGTGAGATACCGTTCCTGCGAAGTCGCCCCAAGACATTTGAATTCTTACGACACACAGCAAGTTAAAGCCGCCTGCAAAAGTTGGAATTTTTTTGGAAAAGAAAGAATTCGGTGGCGGGGATCGATAGCCCGCCATTGCCGATGCGGTCGGATCATCAAGACTCCAGCGTTTTTCATATCGATGCCAGGGTAAAATTCGTCTAAGCACCTCTGTTTACGTGTGAAGCGTTGCAAAAAAAAGGTTCCGTGTACTGTAAGCAGGTGAGGTTTTCACACCCTGAGTTGCGAGAGCTGAAGCACACGGTTTGACAATTCAACGGATTGATACTGTCTAATACTTGCGCTGTGACCTTCAAGCTCCTGCCACTGCGCACGGGCATGTCGGCCTATCGGCGTATTGCTGTTTCGTGGCCTCTGATATTTGTTGATTGCGATTAACGATATAGTTAGCGTTACAGTACTCTCGAGCCTGAGTAACACGTTGCCAGTGCATTCTATTTGGTACCGAAACAAAGGTGCGCCTATCGGTATAGTTTACTTGTCATTCAGGCCTTTACTACCATCCCTTGGTCTGGATCGTTTATCCGCCGACCATGTGACTCTGTCTATGGTGCTGAAGTCCGGCAGCCGCAACCACCTTGATAGAATTGCCGAGTGCTTTACGATTTGTGGGATATATAAGCAAGCTGTCGACCGTTCTTATTTCCAGTATCAGAACTATCATTCGAGATCCTCTCCACACACCCCAAATTACCTAGCACAAGACATGCATTTCTCATTCGTCCTCACTGTTGTTGCTGCTTTTGCTGCTTTGGCAACATCCAAATCTGTTGATGCATGCATTGACCAAGGCGGGCTTTGCGACTCGACTAGCGCGGCAGGCGAAGTATGCTGTAAAGGTCTTACTTGCGGTGTGGGTGTGAGTATAATCCATCCGCTTCGATTACGGGATTCAATTCCATGACTCACCCCTTGCGCCTTGTACCATAGCCTGCGAGCGGCTCTAATGGAGTTGTGTACTGCCACTAAACCTCTCTTGATTGGCTTGGAATAATGAACATGTTGCGACAGTGGGTCATTTTTCTGCTTTCGCGCTGGCCCAGTTATTGATCACACAATATGCAGTTGATCGATATGCTTACTATCCAAGTTGCTGCGCGAATTTCTGGGCTGCTTAGAATCTAGAATAGCGTCACATTAGAAAAAAACATCTTCACAGATTGATAAAACACGTTCATGTTGTGCTACTCTCCTTGGGTACGAATTTCCATCGATGCACAAGAAAACTGGTGTATTCAGCCGATATAAAAATTGAAGATCGTTAAGTTAGTCAAGTTGTGGTCACGAATTAGCTATTGCTTCTGAAGGGTATTTAAGTACACTCGCCAGAGCGATGAACAATTCGATGTTGGCTGAAACCCGGGCAATAAGTTCATGGGTGCTCTATTCCTGCTTCATTGTTGATTCGTTGTATAATGTAAAATTGACGTTCTCTGATTGATATTATGACCACCCATTACCGTCAATGAAAGAGGCATTTGAATAAATGGACGAACCGGGCTTCAAATTTTACATGGAGTTCGTTGATGATGACTTCGAGCTCTGGCGGTGTCCTCTTACTTCGTTTTCGTGTGTTGCAACTTGCAGGGACCGACGTGATGGGGAGAGACATCACACAAATAGAAGATAAAGCTGATATTTCGACACTGTGGGAATGGGGGCCGGTGGATTTTAGTACGAGAAAATGTTAAACAGGAGGGATACCTGCTTGAAGAGACGAGGTAGCTCGATGAATCGATACCAGTTATTCCAGTAGATGTCAGTAATTAAGAATTGTTGATGGCGCAGATACCGAACTTCATAGGGTACAGTATGGACGTTTATTAACGAAAAGGGTATTCTTGATGTAAAGAACGGCTCATGGTAAACCGGTCCATTTTGTGTGGCAGAGACTGACTATGGGTATGCATTGTGGAGAAGGAAATATGCAGGTATGGGTCCGTTGAGAGCCAATGGTCTGAAAATCTATATTTGTGAGGTGGGCGCTCTGAAGGATTATCGAGGTCAAAGGGACATTGTCGCTGCGCTGCACGTTGTCCCTTCTTGACGTTTCACGGTGCTTTCGATATTGAAGTCTCTTCCGCGGTAGCCTGGAGCCGCTTCGCATACTTGTCTGTCAGACACCGAACGGAAGACCTGGCTCGAAATAAGTACCAGAATGTAGCACTTTGAGCAGGTCAATATCGTTTGACGCCTCTTAAACTAATATCATAGATTGAAGAAGTGGAACACGATCAGTAGCCTGGGGACCTACGCTATGGATGGCATAGTTAGAACTCACTTTTCTCGATTTACTTGCCCCCACTCACGCCGTTTAGTTTAATTTCGTTCCAAAATATCATGCATAGCTGATCGTCCTTTACCATCCGTCATACGAATGGCTCACCCTCTTTATTGAACTTGACTTCTATCTGCCAGCTCGGACATTGCCTGGTTGCAACTGCAGAAATCCGCTGCTAAAGAGGAAAACGAGATATATACAGATCAGGTAGTTACTACATCAGTAAATCATGAGTTCAGTTTTCTAGCTTTTTTGCACTTATTCATGTGGATCATTACAGATCGCCACTTTTTCCCACTATTTGTTTGGACGTGAAAAGCTCGTGCTTTGAAATTAAGTAACAAGCATATAATAAGTGGAAAAGCCGTAAAAAGTGACCGAGTCAAAAAGTGAGCTGCAAGGAGAAAGTAAACAAGGTAAGAGAAAAAAGTAAGCTATGCTAACATGCTATTTCGAAGGCATGATGGTCGGCATACTTGTTGACATAGAAAAGGGTGAATATGTCGAGAACATGGTGGGATTTAATCGTCAAGGGGAGCATATCAGTACCACAGACAGGAATAAGGTGAGCAGAGCGGAAAATAGTATCCACATGGATGACCGCGAAATGTGCATGATGATCAACAGAAGAGGGCTCCACCATCCACATTCCGGTGTCGTCATCTGGTGTATTTCCGACTCGGTTGAACCAGCGGACAACTGCACATGGATAGTATACACCCCTAAGTCGAAAGGAAAAAAAAGTGAGTACCTGCGCAAGATCCATGCCCTGCATTCCATGAGCATTTGGGTCAGTAATGATGAACACGCAATCTTTGCGTGCATGCCCACTTCTCCACTTGGGGATACACGAATATATTCACGTTTCATCCCCCCAATCCCACTCAAATCGCTCGGTGCGAAGAACACCGATACTGCAGAATTAAAGACCTGTATCTTCCCGTCAAACCGAGGGCAGTCTATGAGACTGTCAGGCACTTCAGTAGGGTCCATGTCCAGATACAATTGTCCAACAAGGAACTGCGAGACAAGATCAGCCAAATGCAGGATATCGAGCTCATTGGCGAGTGCATGGACACTTTGCGCCCGCTTTCTCCCTTCTATTTGAATCGATGATAAGCATATTAAAATTGAGCAGATGAACAAATGTCATACAAGATGTTTGTGCGAGTTCAACATGTGCAAGGACAGATGTTGGCTTGTCAATGTCCTCAGAGTCAGCGATGACATCAGCATCAGGCACACTAGCACTTTTTGGCATGCTAGGTTCTTGCGAGTCCGAGTCAGTATGGGGCTCTTCTGCATCAGTTTGCGCAGAGCAGATAGCAGGTCGGCTATCTGCTGATGGTTCTAGTAGGAATGAAAGTCATAATTAAATACTAAACAAGATAGGGAAAACATACCGAGTGATGCGAGAACAGCAGATAAACATGTACCTGCGAGCATTCCATGAACACGGAAATCCACGCGTGATGCTGCCAATTTATCTAAATGCTGATTAACTAGCAGCATCTGTCCCAGCGCCTTGAATCGGCTGGAACGCCTCCAAGGCTCTTTTACAGCTTTGATGTGCTTGGACTCCGTGATCAAGGAGCACAGCCCATTTGGAGCACCAAACAGTCGAATAAGGTGGACATAATGAGACATGGAGTGTTGCCTAGGAAGCGAGAAGGTAGTGACTACTCCGGTGGTCTTGAAAACCTCGCGATATGTATGAAACTGAGTAAGTGCATCTTCAATTTCAGAGAGGGACTTCTCGGTGATGACATTATGACGGACGAGGTAACAGAACTCAAGCAATGCCCGGAAGGCACGCACAACATCAACCGGGACATAACCTTCAATTGCAGGCAAGTAAACCTTAGGACAATTAGCGCTACAATGTTTTACATAGAAAAAGATGTAGATTACCTTCATAAGTGCTTTTGAGTCATCGCCTGTCCACTGTTTGAAGTGACGTCCTTGGGGAAATCTGTGCAATCCAGGGAATGGAGGAACTGCTGCGATCCTATGAAAAATTAAGTCTAAGTGAAATTACAATACAGAAAACGCACCTTCGGTCAATATCATCTAGAATAATGTTAGCTTGCTTCTTTCCATGTGTCTGCAGGAGATATTTCTCTACCCACTCGACCAAATGATCTTTGTATGCTCCCTTAATGAGCTGATGGAGAATGTCAGGTGCAAGCAACTCATGAATATCAGCGCAGGGGAAATCGTTCATAAATGGCTGCATTCATGAGTGAATCTATGTGTAAATAAAATGGAGGGAGCGAGGTACCACAAGCTCGCCAACTAAACTGTATTCAGACTTCAGTGTTCCAGAGTCGCACTCCTCGATGAGTGCATCTGTGTGTGATCTTGAGCGACAGAGATTGATCTCATCGAGGTTTCCACGACGTGAGAGACACCTTACTTGGCATAAGCATAAACAACAGTAAATCATCAAGAAAAACTTACTTGGCACACCAATTTCGTAATATACAGGCGAGCAGCACTTGCTCTTCGTAGTCTGCAATGTAAGGTCCAAGTCCGTAGATCACACGCCGATAATGGCCATCCCTGAAGCGTGCAACCTCAGGCTTCATCATAGCAGGCTTGAGGTTCTTGAGAATGAATGAAAGTGAAGAGTGAAAGAGCTGGCGTCGAAAATTTCGGAAGCCTGGTGTCTCGGTGTGCTCTTTGGTTGCTTTCAAGATGTCAGAACAATGCAACAGGGAGAAAAACATCACTTACTTTTGGGCATTGCAAGAAAGCCTATAACAGCTACAGCATTGTGATGAGCGTGACGCACATTGTTCTGAACGTTACTGATAGATGCATAGAGTGGATAGTAGTCGTTCTGTCCAGTTGCGACTGAAACAGTCATTTTGTCACTTCCAAGAATGACTGGCACAAATGTTGAGCCGTGAGTGTCGGGATCTTCAGATATCTTGTCCTGTAGATGCCTTGGTTAAACTGCACACAATAAAATAATAAAAGACGTACAGCGTGAGCCCAGCTCCAATCTCCAGACATGAAATCTTTCCATTGACGTTCGTGGTTCTCTGTTGCAAACTCACGGTAGGGCTGAAGGTTCATCTCCATAGCAAAGTCTGGATTAGTGAGCATATTTCGAACAACCTCGTGGGGGTCGCGAAACCAAACATCATGAGAATCTTCCATCCAGGGCAGGGCACCTTCATCTGGAATGGCGCCAGTGTATTTGACCGAAAAAGACTGCCATTTGACGTCACCGAGGGGAGTATTGTCGATTTTTTTGTAGAGGTCACGATGATCAGAAAATACAGTGCATTTACTTCCAGCTTGGACTAAGGAAGCCACCCAAATGTTCAGAAGTTGATCGATTGAATGGGCGGGAGTTTGATTCTTCGTAAATAGGTAGTCAGCAAGCTCGAATTCAACGCGGCTTCCATAAGGAGTCCAGTCATCTGGTGACTTCTCTGTGATTGGCGGTGGAGGAGCCCCTGGTGGAAGGAATGTGCCATCAGGATCACAAGGGTGAGCTATGTAGGTGTGAGTATATTTTTTAATATTGTTTAACAAAATTGAATGGTTGAACGACTTACCAGACAAGAAAGGGTGGTAATTCCTATACAACCGATCACCAGTGCCAACGAATTCTGCCGTCGATTGCAGAGGATCTTTGTCATCCATGGGACCGGTGTCACCAAAATCCGTGATATCAGGGGCAAGACTTGGTGAATGAGGTGGCGTTAAAAAGGTGGGGTGCTTCGCATTCATATGCTGGGTGTACCCTGACTGATTTCTAAACCAGCAGTTGCACCTTGGCTTTGTACAAGGGATGCAAAGACCGCTAGGTTCTCGGGGTGACTGTAACATGGCGCCAAGAACCTGTTGCGGTACTCCTTTGCCTTGAGTAGAGCTTTAGTAGACATTTTGTGTAAGATGTGAACGACTTACCGAGGAATGCAGGAGGAAGGGGTGGATACGCGCTTGCCTTGAGTAGGCATACTTTAGTAGACATTTTGTGTAAGATGTGAAAGACTTACTGAGACTGAATGTGGGAGGAAGGGTGGTACATGCTTGCCTTGAGTAGACATGCTTCAGTAGACATTTTGTGTAAGATGTGAAGGACTTACCGAGACTGGATGTGGGAGGAAGGGGCAGTACACCTTGCCTTGAGTAGACCTGCTTTAGTAGACATTTTGTGTAAGATGTGGAAGACTTACCGAGACTGGATGCAGGAGGAAGGGTGGTACACCCTTGCCTTGAGTGATGTATGGAAGAATTTGGTTGACTGAAGACTGAGCGCAGGAGAAACTATTCGATGGCTTAAGTTAACTAGCCTGCGTTGGAGGTGAGTATACATACCTGTAGCGAGGATAGGCGGACTTAGAAACTCAGTATTGAGAGCTACTGAAGGGTTGTTTGTTTGCGTTTAGGAAATTTCATACATCGAAATAACTTTGACTTACCTTTTATAACTGTCATTTGCTGCATTTCTCTTTTGTCCTTGCCTGCTATTCATATCCGCCATGGCACCTCCCCCCTCCCCTCGCTGAACACGTGTCAAAAATGCCACACAACGCCCTGGGCTTGTGCTTCTTGAAGGTAAACAAAAACGACGCACCCAAGCCCAGATCAAGGAGGACAAGCAGCGTACCAATGAAGCGCAGGCTGCACAGGAGGCTGATTTGCAGCGTGGACTTGACCGTATCGCAAGCATTGAGGCTGCCATGGAGGTGGAGCAGGGCATCCAGGCAACTGCAAAAGCGAAGCCAGTAAAGCCTCGTGCTAGGCCAGTCAAGAAAAAGGTAGGTGCGGCTAGTGAACTTACCTCTGGGAGTCTGCCTGTGCCTCCAGCACCGGCTAAGACTCAAGGTGGCATGAAGGGCCAGGATGCTGGTGATGTAGGTGAAAGAAATGTTGAAGCGGTTGGGAACAAGGTTGCAAAGCCGCCAAAGAAGACAAAGAAGGTGCACGAGCCAATCGGTGCTACAATCCTTGGCAGCGATCAGCGAGTCAAAGGGACTGGGACTGACAAGAAAGGAAATCATATACCGTCAGTGAATTTATCTTCTCACCATCATGTTGATGCTCACTGAATCAATGTTGCGCTTTATGACTCTGACCTGGGCACTTAGTAGTAAGAAATTTGGTTTAGCAGGAAAGATCAACAACTGGCGCAATCACCTGGAGCCTGAAACCAAGTCAAAAGTGTCCCCTGTCGTGAGACCTGAAACTGAACGTTCAGGTGGCTCAGTTTTGTCAGTGACAACCTTGAAGACAAGTCAGACTGCGGCAACTATGGTCTCGCTTGCAAAAGACCCACCCCTTTCTTTGACGGATTCGTCAGACAGTTCCATATCGGACGATGGTGACGATGGAGGTGACGAAGAAGATAGAGATGGGGACAATGAATATTTCGAAGAGTACCTGTCTACTGATGTAAAAGGGAAGGTGGGAATGAAGGTGAGTCACTCGTTTTTGTTTGATGCATACTCACATCAGTTTGTCTTAGTCTGTCATACAGATCGCTGAGAGTTCAGATGATGGATTGCCCGACATTCCAGTATCCACACCATTCAATCTACTGCCGTTTAGTCAACAAGCTGACATAGTGAGATTTGCTCTGGAGCAGGCCCGGCAACCTCACACAGTCTCGTCCATGAAGAGAACAATCGAGGAAGCCGGGTTGATAGGCTCCTCCGAAGACAATAGTCAAGACGACGACAACGATGACGACAATGAGCAGGAGGAGCAGGAGGAGTTCGTTATTGACCCTATGTTATTGAATGAAGAATCTTCCTCGATCACAGAGATCCCCGAGCAAATGCGCACTACTGCAAAGGTAAGTGTTTATATATATATATTTATGATGCTAATAGTATACTCTAGACTAGTGTGACAGTCACTAACGCTGAGAAACCGAACCCACCCAAGAAACCAAAACTGGAACCGGTCCCCCCGACAATCTCTGAACCCAGCTTGATGTCCACTGACATGGCAATGAGGCCCAAATCTGGGAATCAGTGGTGAAACACGGATCTCCCACCAATTATGCTGGAGGAAGGTGCATGGCGCAGGAGTTTTATCCCAACAGTTTTTCTTTGGGCAGGTGCTCAGCCAAATTTTTGGTCAATCGAAGCCGAAAGTTTAGTTACAGCGCTCCAGGCCATTTTTGACGTCGCATTTCCAGGAATAAATCACAATGTTCAACCAAAAGGCCCAATTATAGGCTTGGTATGTCTCACTCTTATTTTTGTATCTGACTATTTTAACCCGCACCTGAAGGTGAATCAACGTCTTTGCTCCTGGCGCAGCAATTTCGGATTGACAGCAATCGCCCTCGTCACCAATTTTCTAGTTACCTCAAAAAATAATGAGACTGATGAGAATGTCGACGCTGACTATGAACAGGAGCTAGCAGCAAGTCTCCTGGAGAATTGGGCTTTCCTCTATGAGGATCTGGATAATTGTGACCCAAACAAGATCTACCGGTCGATGTTCATGATGGAAATGATCGAGTCTGCTCACATCAACGCAACTGCTGGATTCCTCGACGTACCGGCACTCAACACAGACACTCTACAAGTGAAGGGCATGCAAGCTGTAATTGCTGCAAGTGCTGCTGCAGTAGGTCATGACTGTTAATTTTAACTTTGATTAATGATTTATTTTTCAGCTCAAACGCGCTTTCAATTTTGCTGCAAAGCCAAAAAATTTTGCCGATGACTCGAGCATCGGTACGCACAGCGTGAAGGGCAACATTAGGGCCCACAAAACACCTCTGAAGCGCAACAAATCAACAGGTAAAGACAGCACTACGGCATCAGCCTTTTCAGAGGCTAACTGCGGCTTGGCAACATCGGAATATTATGAGTCCCTCAAGAGGCGAGGGGTGAAGTACACAATGGATACAATTGCCCTGGTGTGGAAGCGGCAGGAAGCGGCCCAAGATGATCCTTCTCAGCTAAAGCCAAAGGGCGGACGTGCCCTGCTCTGTAAGTAGTTTTTACTTGATATGTACTCTACTTACCGCGTGTCCAACAGAGTAGTAGCTTCATCCCTCTGTCCTGCGTCATCTGTCATTTTATCAACCTTTGTCGTAATTCTCCCGCCTCTAGTAATTTGAGCCATCTTTTCGTATTTTTGGACTACTTCTAGATTACTTTTTGTCTCTTTGTCACGCTTTTGAGCTGCTTTCTAGTGCCTCTACTTTTCACACTTTTGGACTACTTATTTCAGACAGCTTTCAATGCACCATTTCACGTGGGTTTCATAAAATAAGTTGGGAAAAGTCGAGAAAAAGTTGGATTTGAGGAGAGAGATCTACTGAAAAAAGTTGCATTCACTTTTGTTGTCTTGACATGATGTCCCACTATCTTGTGCAAAAGAGTTGGCCATAAGTAGGTAAGAAGTGAACTCATGATTTACTGATGTAACAGAAGAGAACGGTACCTGTATGACTTCGCTGAATTTACAACCCCAAACAAATCGGGACTCCCGGATTCATGGGAAAATGCGTGAGAGTGTTTGGTTGAACATTTCTGAGTCCTTCAGTCACTCATTGACTTAGAATTGACTTTTACTAACTGTCCAGTGTTACCATCAATGCATGGGGCCCTACTTGTTTCAGAAGTCCTCCGGGAGATCTTCATGCATGTGAATCGAATAAGGTTCTCTGACACAAAATCATTGCCTCGGAAATCCCTTGTAGCACTTGCAGTGACATGTAAGGCCTTCAGCAAGCTCGCAATGGATTTACTCTGGGCTGAAATTAATCAGTTAGAACCACTGCTAGGCTGTGTAACGAGGCTACATCCACTGATATATTCAAGTTTTATCTGTACAAGGGTTAGTATTGAAAGTTATTAGTCACTCATTGGCTTACTGAGCATCTAATTCTAAATAGCATCACAAAAAACCAACATGTTCGATCAACCTTTTTATACACATTATAATGTAGATAATAACCATAATTGGCTAACATGTGACAGTGCATGCTATATAGTAATTTATGCCTTTAAAACGCTATCCTATATGACCAATAACCATCGCATGGACCTATATTTGGTGGCGGTTGCACAAATATGATTGTGAATGCACTGAATCTGATTGACGAGTATGATTAATAGATCTATACTATGCGGTGTGTAGACTGTAGGTTATTGTGGCTATTTGTGTCTCATGTCTTTGAGAGTGCGTCTGATTCATGATCTATATGATAAATGGACAAAAGCCGAAGATCAGTAAGTCATATAAAGTCATTTATGCAATTCTAATGCTATCCTGCATGATCAAAGAAAATCATGCATGTTGATGTTCAGCGTTACAGCCCAGTTGCTGGTTGCGCAACATATTCACAAACATGCAATTGACGACAGATGCATATCATTGCACGACATAAGTGTAAGGTGATTACATTGTGCTCACATTTTCCACATCAACCTTGATGTTTGGCATTCAAACGTAAGCGCATTGTGCTTCAATATTTATCACCCTATCACAACCTGATAACTCAAGAGACTTAATCGCCTGATTGTCATTGATGGCTCTATATTATCTGTGTGGAAAAGTAGGTAAAGTGATCCCTTGCCTACACGAATGAAAAATACGAGACAATGGGTCTGTTGTATGACATTTCTAGCACAAAGGCTATTGTTTCACCAAAGTAAAATAACTATGGTGTCTTGCCACCTGTAACTTAGATGTGTAACTGCCTCACAAGAGCAATGCAGGTTTGATCTCTTATTAAGAACAATATTTGGAGATATCGAAAATGAACCGCTGTTAGGCGCTGCATTGCCAATTTTATATTGCTCACTTGTCATTTGCATGAATTGCTTGGTTGCATTACATATCAATGGCAGTATTATACATACAACAATGATCTCAATGGTATCCTACAAATAGCGTACATGCGGCCATCTACGCACGCGACCCGCAAACACCGAGCTAACATCTGCCCGAACACTGAGCAACAGATAAGTGTTGCACTCTTTGAGGATGATAGGCAGATACATGTCTGCGTCCAAAAATGTTACTAATGTTACAGTATAATGAGGCCAAGGGTAAATAATTACAGCTGCATCATAACTCACCGATTCCACCAAAGTAATAAGTTGTCGACTTCCTTAGATGCGTCTGGTGTCATAGGAAGCTCGAGGAAATCAATGATGTTATCATAGAACTCCTGATTGTTGAATTCATCATCTACAACTCGCCATGATCCCATACTGGATAAGGCAAACCTGAGCTGAGATAGCCGTCCATGTCAGCAGTGCTAGTGCATGGATAGAAAGCGATCTATTATACTCACCTGTACTGCTACATATGCGATTGCCCGTGGTTGTACTGATTTCATGTTCAACAGTCCCGCAACATCGCAGCGAGTGCGATGCTCGCCAGTGGTCCTCCGCTGCTTTGGGTGGCCTTGTGTGGAAATATTATCCGGGCTGGGCTCCTCCTGGTCTTCCATCTCTGCAGAGGTAGGAGACGTGAAAATATATTTGAAGGTCTGTAAGTGACCTCAGTAAATGGTCATTTGTCTTCGCAACACGTACCTTTAAAAGCAAGTGCCCTTTAAACAAACCGTTTGTAGGGTTTTGTGGGTCATATTGTTCGTCCTTGTACAAGAAAGCTGGCCAAGAGTAAGCTGTAACACAATAGTCTGGGTGGTAATCCCTGATGTGCTGCTGAACACTACCGCGTTGGTCAGCAAAGATGTTACAAAACAGATAAAATATTACACTAAGTCATTCCAATCGTAATCGACTGGACAGATAAGCCGTCCAGTAGAATCGTTATTGAATCCACGACCCATTTTGTTCTGCCCTTGAATGACAGGGCTTAGTGATGGGGTAAGTTGCATCAACCAAGAAGCAACAGTGACTTTGAGCCGTGTCGTATCATCAGCCCTGGCTCTATCAGCACCTTTATTCAGCTAGATAGTGCATCAATTAGCTTCATTGCCAAGTAGTGTCTGAGTCCTACCTTGCTGTATATGTGAGAGAGCTTGCCATTCTCAGCCACTGAGTTTAGAAGCTTACGAATGGATGGACACCAAGTCGCCAATTTCTTATATGATCTGTACCTCCAATCGTCTCTGGTGGAGATGATCAATGCAAGCCACTGATGACACCAAAGGACCTACTCAGTGTTATTTGGGCTAGTATCATCAGTATCTGATTCCAACCCCAGGGTGACATGTCAATCATACTCTGCAATGAGATCTTCGACACGTTCTGTGAGGCAAACAAGTCTTCGAATTACCTGGCCCTCAGTGTGATGAGGTTCACTATGCAATGAGATAGTTCTTCAAGGGGTGCTGAAATACTAGATGATCGCACACTCACTTTCTCTCTGTCACTGGCTGTTTGCGAAGTTCTGCATTTTGAGCCTCCAAAACAGCTAGCCGCCTTTTCAAGGAAGCCACTTCGGAAGGTGAGCCATTGTCAGGGGACATCTGAGGTGGATTTTGCATGTAGAATTTGGTAGGAACACATGAAGGTGCAATAGTGCAGCCTGACTGAAATACTACAGGGATCAGCAGCACTTTGATCCGTTGTATTTCGAATCATGCAGAAAATGTTGTGATCCACTTACCGCGTATGGGCTCCGGAACCAGACTAACGGAGGCTGACAGTCATTATGTCAGTAGACCAGATCTTCACCATTTTTATTTACTTGTGGAGCTACAAATAAAAGGGTCCTGCTTGGTATGCGCATCAGGTATCTCAAAGTGGCTGCTGGTCTGTGACCAGCCCGGATCTTGAGGTCATGAGGTGGTAAACCATCGAGAGACAGACCAGTAAAACTAAGTTTGAAGAGCATATTCTGAGAGTAACGTCACTAGACCCAGTCACGATGATATGTCACAGTTAGATGTGATGAGTATGCATGTCCCCGCCAGTGCAAGCATTGTTTAAACCAATTAAAACTCGATGCAAAGAATCACTAAGCCTTTTTGACAATGAAACAATCATTCCGTCAATTCATTTCTTGGTTCCTTTGAATGGCTTCAAACCGTACAATTTCAAGACAAATAGCTCATCATTTTGATGTCGCGGTGTTTCTGGACTTGCTCTTTCTTATGGCTGATGTCAGGGTGATTTTGTTAGAACATTTTCTGGCATACGGTGTCACGATACTACGGTACGAAACATTGATCATACCCTGAATCTGCTGACGGGACACCTGACCTCTGAACTGTGTTTTAGTCAAAGTTACTTCACTGCACACGGGTCTGAACATTCAGTTTTTTTGAACCGAGCAAGGCAAATGTGGGGTTGAAGGAGTCCTAGCAAGTTCCGAATATCTTGACCCTGACACTTTGATACATTCAAACACAGGCAGACAGCATTTCTATTTGAATCTTTGAGTTCTTAGAAACAATATGGAAAGGTGCATAATCAGTAGTATTCCCCGTTCATGTATATACACATTCTGTTGATTCAGATGCAATATAAAGTTATAATTGCACCTAATTGTGCTTTGCATGAGCCTGAATAACCTTATTCAAGTCATGGGTGCAGGGTGCATGCCAAGTACGAGTTAGAGCCATGAGGTTCCGATCAAATGTGTAAGTTAGGATGAAGAATCCTACCTCTGGTACACTAACATAATGGAGTGTTTTTGCCAAGGTTTTTGGACTCGCAATGGTAAAAGTGAGTGGGCTCTTTCCCACTTGTACCAGTAACTTGCTACCATGTCCAAGTCTCAGACCACACATCCTCACGCAACTAGCACTCAGCTGTCTTGGATCAATGACATGATGGCTCATGTCCAACCCAATCGACTCTCCGAATTTTCTATATCTGGGACCGGAGATGATGTTGAGGTATTCTGGAAACCTGCTCCATCATGCGCAACAGACCCCTTTGTCCATGCTGCACCATCAATGGTCCAGCCTCTGTCTCCCACTCCAGGTGCGAGTAGTGGCAAAATCAGGTCCCTGCCAGTGAAACGTAAGAGGTCCAAGTCATCTCTTGACTCAGACCCTCTAGGAGTTATAGTTACGGTGAGCTGGACTTGTTTTTTCATACTGCACGTAGCATTAGTTAATGACTTGATAATTCAGAGGCCCCACTTTGCACGAAACCTGATCAATGGCCAACAGGCTAAATCAGCGCCAGCACCTGAAGCGCAGGAAGCTGGGGGAGGTCTTCGAATTAGACAGAAGTGCAACTCCTTTGATCATGGATGTTGTGAAACATCTTGAAGCTGCTGCTGACAGGCAGATGGAAGTGCTGTCCAAGATTTATGGTGTTCTGGAGAGCCGTGCCAAGTAAACTGTTGTTTATGTACTAGTATGCAATACCTTCGTTGTACGCCTATATTCAAGCTCAGTGATCGTTAATTTAATGAAATCTGAAAAATCGCGAATGTCTGGAGTACAACTCAAGTAGGACGCTGTCGAACGTGCACAGAGCTAGAAACCCGAACAATTTGGAGCTTGGAGCCTTGAGACATCCCCAATTAGGCTCTGCGTAGTCTATCAACAACATGATTATTTATGATGTCAATGTGCTTGGAGTTTACATTGTGTTCGCCCGATAATACAATATTGGTGAGAATGATGTATAGAAAAAGGATTCTGAAAAGGCGAAAAATGATGGTCACAGAGCTCAGCGCTCAGCACAGGTGACGCTTCCCTGAATATACATCTGATAATAAGACAAAGTTCATGGAATGTTGGCAGAAAGTTTTTACTCGGGGGCAAAGAAACGGCACAAGCCATACTGTATGGAGTATTCAATTTGTCCCCACAATGTCTGTAGTAGTAGTAGAATGCAAGATCTGGAAATATGATTCAAATACATGTGTTTTCTAAGAAAAAAAGCCATGAACATGTCGTTCGATTCCCGCCCTTCAGACTCTAATGATGCCACTGATGCACTCTTGCAAGCGAAATCTCAGACTGGCAACACTACTCCATCGAGTCACGGCAAGGTCTGCACCAGGGGAGCAGGAACTGGGCAAGGTTGCCCTACCTATTCTTGTGGTTGTTATAATTACAATAAATTGCCATGCTATCAAGCTCAGGTTGAAGCTACAGACCTACTAGACAAGACACCCGAGGCCAACGTTGCAGACAAGCCTCAAGATAACTTGGACTTGACATCCAAACTCAAACTCGTATGTAATCAGATCAAATACATATGGTAGTCATTCTCATCACGCTCATTTGTAGGATATTCAAGCCTGGAACTCTCATTGTGCAAGTCAGCTACTGCTTACTCCGACTCGGCAGAAGAGAAAGCACTCTGAGTCTAACTTCATCCAAGTTTAAGAAAAAACTCAGGTTGTCACAGTAAGTCGTGCTACTCAGGACTGTATCAACCCGACTCACTGACAACTACATACACTGGCAGCCTCAGCGTTGCTTTGGGCACGACCTTTTCAATGCACAGCGGGGGGCATCAGTGCCGGCAGCCCCGGAAGCACCACGGAAACAGCAAAAGTTAGCACATGCATTTGAGGAGAATCTGAGTTTATCTGTAGCCGGGGCACTGCTGAAAGTTGCAGGAGGGATTGAAGCAGCAATCGATAGGCAAACAGAACTTCTTTCTTTGATACTGGATGCTATGGAACATCAGGGAGGTAGTACTAGCAATTAGCTTGTGTAGAATATCATCAAAGCATTCCATTGTACTTTTACACAAATATTCTGTTCACCTGCAGACAGAGACCTACCTGCTGCATGTCGATCCCATGGGCCAAGAGATCATGATTCATTATGTAAGATCATAGCGGGTTCAACAAGTTCCATACCTGAAACCTTCTCCGTACTCGGCTGCCATTCAGGTTGGTTTACTAGTTCAATTCATTCTTCTCAGATCTACAGCCTGTTACAGAGTTGCGCAGGCACCAGAATTTGGATCACAAAGTCTTAATATCCGTTGGATGCCCAAAACTACGGTGACCGGCATGTGCTTTTTTGCACTGGGAAATACATTACTGAAAGTTGACAAACAGCTCGCCGTCCACTAGAAGTTGTGCGCCGGTGACACTCTTTGTGAGATCGCTGGCAAGGAATACCATAGACTCGGCTATATTATCGAGAGGCACATTTAGGAGATCAAACTTCAGCAACAGCAGGCACAGATGTTTTCAGCCGCGGTGACCATTCCACCAAGTCTCCCCGAGAATCTTGTCATATTTTGCAGCTACTATGACTCTGATGCTGACCTAGGTCACAGTGTCCTGAACAATAAGATTATGTCCCTCAGGCAAGTCCTCGAGTCCGCTTATGGCTTCTGGCCCTGTTCATGTTATCTCTTAGCTTTGGCAATTGAGGTCTGCACAAGCGCAGAACCTCAGTGGCATCCCTAATGACTTGGATCAGATCCTGCTTGTTGCCTTGTTCACCTCACCTCCTCACCATGAAGAGTACCCCTGGTTGGTCTCAGAGCCAGAGCCTCCTTGAACGTGATGACTTGAATCCAGACTTCAGACTGAAGGTAAGCTACATGCTATATCTCTCTAGTCGTCCATCTGAGCATGTTCTAAACAACGCTCAATGATGGCAGCTCGATGGTTTGGGACAGTTATTGATCCAGATGCATCGCTCGACTTGGATCTTGCCCAGGACTTTGCCTGGCCGAAGCTTGGCTCCATTGATGACCTTATGGACAACATACAGGGCCGACTGGAAGTCTTGCTTCAGTCCAAGCTAGGTGCTGCAACAGTAACATCATTTAATGAGTCAAGTCCACTGGAAACAGCATCTGACGTCACTGTGGAGTTGGTTAATTGTTCCAACTGGACTCAGAAAGGATACTGTCACTTCACTCTGATGCCAACTAAATTTGTACTAGGGTTACCTAACCTGCACTGTAGACTGTCGTGATCTGGCTTTACTATCCTCGATGCAGTTGCCGATAATTTTGCAGATGAGTCATTACGTATACCATATCCCATGATCTGTACAACGTCGCTGGCTTTCCCTTCACTAGCTGATTTAACCTAATCAATATTCATTGCTAGCCCCATGATTTGACCATGAAGATCCGATGCTGACCTTAGACTACTACTTCCGTTCTGTCATTTCTAATGTTTGTATCCCTGCACAGAACATAACTTTCATTTCTTCTAACAAGATTCTACCAGGCCACATCGTCTCTAGGTCACAAGCCATGGCTCTGAGTCTGACCAAGAACGCATCTCCCAAGCCTCTTCAATCCAAGTCATTTGCTACTTGTACTCCTGCATCCATACTCCGAGAGCTACATGATTCTCCCGAAGGATTCTATGCCGCTTCACCAAGACTTATTCGTCATGTTGAATATTTCATAGGAGGACGGGATGGCAACATTCTCGTCAGCAAGGGAGGACTCCAGGCCAAAGAATTCATCATTTGTGGTGTATTTGAGATCAGCTGCAATGACTTTAATTTCACCCCGGATGCCAATTTCAATCCCTCAAATGTCTTTCATGGTCGCTTTTCAGATGTAAAATTGAGCTGCCAGCTTATTGCTGGTTGTAATGACAGGTTCCGATTCTCTTCAGAAGACTTCCCAGATGTCCTTGACAATATTGCTCACTTCAAGGGATTAATTCCAAGGGAGAGGGATTATGAGAAGCTCAGCGCTGTTAGTGTCTCACTCAGCCAGAGATCAATCAGACTGATACATGGTCTATTTGAGGTCAGCAGTCGTCGTCTATTTCCTTTCCCTAACAGTTGAATATCATATATCAGGCCAAGAATGAGGATCAATATGATACTGCCAGTGACAAAGGTGATGACTGCTCAACCAGTAAGCTTCAAACAATTCTTGCATCCATCATTATACTACTAATTGTTTTACATTTGCGACTACAGACAGCCTAAGCTCAGACTTCGACATTTCCACTTGGCCAGTGGCTAACCGATGCAGGGGTCGCTTGGAAGACCTTACATCTACCCACAATGTTTGCCCCCTCCCAGCATACGACATGGTGTGATGCACAAACTTGGCTAGGTAGTAGGATCACTCCCTAACCAATATGTGGCCAATACCCTGCCTAGCTGCTATGTCCTAGAAGACAGTGTTTGACCCTAAAGGGTTTCTGATCTAGGCTCAAGCTCAGAAGTAGTGAAATATCATCTAACTTCAGACTGGTACTGGTGAAAGGGAAACATGCTTATATAAGCCACAAATGTAAAGAATGTAAAGTAAGTAAGTAAAGCTAATATCAGCCCAAAGAAAACTTAATTGTCACAACGGATCATGGCCTCATCCCACCACTTGAATACAAGTCAAAACTTAAAGGCGCACTTGTTGAAGTGCACATGGCGTTTTGTCATCATCGAATCAAGAATGCAAAACGTGATGTTTTCAATGCTATTTTACGACAACTTACTGTCCTATCGCCACCTGCAGCCATGCCAATCAATCCCTTCAAGCGTCACCGTCTCGACACTGGCCCTCTCAATCTCAATACACGAAACAAGAAAGCAAAATAGCCTTCCTCTTGAATGGTATGCATTCGCCTCATTACTTTTTGCCTGTACATTGATCGTCAGTTTCTACAGTAAATTAATGAACTGTGTAATATTGTTGTACTTACATGCATACAAGTAAGGTCTTGGGGCAATGGAGAGCAACAGCAGGATGATGGAAGGGTGGGGAAAGGTCTTGGTTGGGTGTGTTGATGTGTAGCAGGAGGTGGCAATGGCACAGGTGATCATGCCAATGCAGCAGCACCATCTTGAAAGTGGGAGCCGAGAAAGGTTTTTGCTTGTTGTAGTCTTTGACTTGTGAAGTAGTATGTATGGTGGTGCCTCGAACAAAAACAAACGCCAAATTTGCACCAAACCATTCCGTACTTATGGTGGACGATACACCGCCAAGTATCGCTTTGGCCCGAACTGAGGTGCGAAAGTTATATAAAACACATAGCAACAGGATAGATACTGGTTTGATTTGTAGCCTTGCCACATAAATTAAAAAATAACCTACATAGGGTACATTTGCGGTATCTATGAGAGGTTTTATCCCAATCCTGGCTGATGACTTGGTTACAGCTGAAAATCCATCCAAATTGGGGCCAGTACACACCCTTTCAGTGCATGTAGCAGACATATCTAGGTCAGTCATGTAAAACAGTCGGAAATCAGACCCTGTGATAGACCTGTGACCCAGCTGGTGCCAATATCCATCAGGAAAAACCTCCCGTGCTAACTTAGGATAAATTAGACAAATTTCAACAAAGCAGATAAACTGCCATATTTTAGAGCTAGATGTACATAAATGTCCTAGTCTTCATAACATAGAAAAGATTATGCAGGATTATAGAGTGCTATCTAAGGGCCACAAAACTATGCCTATCAATATAACAATTAATGAAAAAAGTATCACATTCTTCGAGCTTGTCGTTGTCGTGGTCCACATTGATGATTGCACTATTGGTGCTTCAACAATCCATCTCATCATGGAACTCAAAGACAAAATACACACCTACATTGAAATCACAGACCTTGGGGAACTGCATTGGTTGTTAGGCATCAAAGTGACATGGAACCATGAAAGTCGCACCCTTTCCCTTTCCCAAAAGTCATATCTCGACTCAATCATTTGACATTTTGGTTTTGAGGAGTTGAAACCAGTGTCAAATCCTGTGGAACCCAGTACAAAGCTACACTCTGGGCAATCACCATCTACTGGTGCTAAACACATGGCCATACACCACATCCCTTATTGCAAAGCTGTTGGGTCACTCATGTATGCCTCTCTTGGCACTCACCCCAACATCTCTTATGCTGTAACTACTGTGTCTCACTTTTTGAGCAATCTGGGACAAGCGCATTGGGACACTGCATCAAATTTATCATTACCTTCTGGGCACTATGACTCTGAAGCTAACCTACGGAGGAGGGGAAAATGTTTTGATGGGATATGCTGATGCTGAAGGAAGCATGGTGGAAGATAGAAGAGTGGTCTCTGGGTATGCTTTTTTGATTGATGGGGGTGCAGTTTCATGGTCGTCTAAACGACAGGAGATCATCTCACTTTCAATGACAGAAAGTGAATATGTGGCAGCCACACATGCCACAAAGGAGGCACTATGGCTCTGCTCTTTCATTGGCCAGATTTTCAAACCCTTTACGGAACCCATCACCCTTTCTCTGACAACCAGTCAGCTATTGCACTCACCAAAGATCATCAATACCACGCCAGAATGAAACATATTGATATTCATTACCATTTCATCTGCTGGATCATTGATAATGGCAAACTCCACTTAATTTATTGCCCCACAGCGAATATGATTGCTGATACCCTTACCAAGGCATTGCCATTACCTAAAGTCAAGCATTTTGCAAATGAACTCGGACTGCATTCACCTTGAGGGGGAGTGTTGGAATAAGCAAGCGTGTCTGCAGCCGAAGCGTGCCATTATCTGCTCTTGTTTTTCATTCATCTAAGCCCAGTGGATTGTATGTGTTCCATTATGTGTTCTTGTTTGTTTTCTTTTCCTTCTATTGTTCTCATTGACTCTATTGTATGCTATGGCCAGTGCCCTTTTCTTTTGTATACTGTTCCACTTGCTCACAAGAGCATGCAATCTATTTAGCTACTTCATTTTCAAGCTGTTACCTCAGATGTTTGCTTTCATGTGCACAATCTGAGAAAGTCTGTATATTACAGACCTGCACAAGTATATTAATCTTTTACAAATTTCTTGAATCAAAATGCCCTGGTGGGGGCGATGTGTGCCAGTTCTTAGATGAACTTCGCGCTAAATGTGATGAATTGTCAGCAGTAGGTGTTCAGATTGAAGAAAAAGACTACTGGTCTATGATTATCCAGTCCCTTTCAAATCACCTTGCTAGTTTTGCCTCAGGGCAACTTGCCACTGCCTGACTCTACTCCCCAACCCAGACCATAGCTCCTGATATCCTAATCTCTCTCATCATTGAAGAATCTGAATGACAAATGAGAAAGGATACTCGCCAGGCACAGAACAACACAGGTGCCAGATCCAATGGTGGTGATGAAGCAATGGCAACCACAGATTTGGCATCTTGTGGCTGAGGTAGCAGGGGAGGTCCCAGAGGTTTTTGCTCTGGAGGAAGAGGCAGGGGTGCCAGACCATGTCCCCCATGCTGGAACTGCAATTCTCACAAATATTTCAAGGCACAATGTCCCGAGCCAGACAAAAATCAGTCTGTGGGTACAACACACACTGGCAATGGATCTGCAAATGCAGCTGCTGATTCTGACTCCGAAAGTGATGGAGTTTTTGCTGTAAAAGATCAGTCTGACTCCAAGTCAACATTCTCCCTCCCTGCCCTCCTCTCCACTGAATCAGATGAGGACAATAATGAAAGGTCAAACTTTACCATCAGTGAGGAAGACTGGTTCTCAGAAGTAGATGGAGATGATCTACCTTCCCCTAGTGATTGGGAGATCAAAGATATACCCCAAAGCTGGAAAACTGAGCTGGTGAATTTGGTTCCTATATGACTTAGATGGGTTTTGGTTCTAAAATGGGGTCAGGAGATATGGTATGTGCCAGTAATTTCAGTTCTAAGATGGGGTCGTGAGATATGGTGTGTGCTGGTGAATTCAATTCTAAGATGGGGTCGGGAGATATGGTGTGCCAGTGAATTTGGTTTTAAGATGAGGTCAGGAGATATGGTGTGTGCTGGTGAATTCAGTTCTAAGATGGGGTTGGGAGATATGGCAGAAATTTATCAAGGCACACCAAGAAGTTTTCAAAGTTCCAGCCTTACTGTTTGAGGACATGGAGCTCACTACCATTTTTGCCAAGATCGTCAGTGAGAGTCTCTCTACAATCTGTGGCAATATAAAAGCTAAGGTGCACAGCACAAAATTATGATCACAATTTTTCTGAATATTTATCAGTTGACTGCATCTATTGCTAAACAATTGGGTATCATGGACATCACAAGGTCCCTCACTCACAGCTGTATTGAAGTTGACACAGCTCATTGGAACAGGCTTGCATCTTTGGTATGTGATTTTGTTGCATCAAATATTATATAGATAGTAACCTCTTGAGACTAGCAGTGCTGCTTGTGTGTCTACTTACTTGGCACTGGCAATTATAAGACTGTTCCCATAGGTACTCTTTACTCACCCCTGTTTACACCCTCTCTCCCACAGAAAGTCTGCCAAAAAATTGGACTGCAGCTTGGCATCAATATTGATGAGATAGAGTGTGGCATGCTTGATGGTTATGCTGAAGAAGACAACGATGGTGCAGATGGCTTTCAAGATACAATTGTTGATGAGAATGCAGCCCCAAGAATTGTTGATAGCGGCGATGCCTATGACTTGGAGAGCAATAATGCAGATGTGGATTATGATAAGGATGACACAGACTTTGAGCCCGATGCAGGCAACCCATGGGACATTGAAGGCGATGGTTTAGTTGTCACAGAGAAAGGCAAGCCCAAGCCTGAGTCTGACCTCTACACAGCAGAAATATTTTGGAATTTTGTAGACTCCTTGCTTGCAGGCGCTCGCAATTCTGCAAAGGAGCAAGTGAATGAAGACAGAGGTCCAGCATTCGAGAAAGCATATAGTGAGTAGGTTTCTTGTTACTGTGCCTCATGCTTTGTCACTGATTATGATAAAGCATCCTTGTGCAGTTTCTACAGCAATATCTTTCTGAGTTTTCCGGAAAAACCAAAGTTTCAGCTCTATGCACTTCATTGCTTGGTGTCTTGTAAGTATCCTATTTACAAAGTGCAATGTAACTATTCTTATGTTGAATAGTTCATTAAATTGACTTTCTACTAAGTGACGATTCATTGTTTGTTTGGGTGAAAGCCTGCAGGGCTTTCTGGCCTGAAACATGGGTCCGTGCCTAGAGTGCAAGGTGAGCTGTGTTCCCATAAATTAGGAGGACAACAATGCGCTCAGCGAAGCTTGGTGCCTTTCATATTAGGAGGTGTACTCACTCTCAACAGACTGGGGGTATGATATAGCGAGTGAAGGGTTCCAGGATTGGTGAAGCTTGGATGTAAGGTGCGAGAATGGTGGCGTGGTCTCTTAGATATCTTGTGAATATTTCACTAGACCATCTGCCCATCATTTTGATGACTTCGAAGGATATTCCATGCAGCAAATATTCGAGCATTCCCCCGATTCGAAGTCCATGGCCTTTTAATTCTGGTAGGTTTGCTGTAATTGCAATTGATGCTGACCTCTTCACTACTTCTTTCTTTGATAGTGGATGTAGTCCTCTGGCGTGCTTCCAGGCAAAAAGGTGTGCGTTTCCATCTGCTTGATTGACTCTGAGGTGGTTGTCCAGGGCTGCTCTGGGGTCTGATGGGCCTTCTTGTGCGGCCCAGTATGCATCTTCTCCTTCGATCGGAGAGCATTTGGTTCTCAGGAGATGGAACTTCGTGACTAGTAGACCGTTGCAGTCTGTTGTTGTGGAAATGCTGGCTCTTGTTACATGCTTCATTGGGTCAAACTCTTTGATTGCGATGTCCTGCATGATTTAGGAATCATGCATGGACATGACTACTAGGTATCCCCCTAAAAGACAAAGTCTGATAGCTTAGCCTTCAGGCTAGTCAACCCATGCCTTGGCTTCAAGCCTTGGTCAAACAATTCCAGTTTCCCCATATTTATTTATATTTCTGTACTGTCTTGAAGAAATGTCATTTGTGAGATGGGAATCACATAATGACCTAGTTGATAGTAGGATTAAAAAGAAGGTTAAGGTATTGCCTTGCCTTTGGATTATTCACTTTGGCTAGAGAAAACCATAGAGAAAAGTTCAAAGCCTTACAAAAACCTATCCAAAAGTTCTTGGTTTCTTTTATTCTCATTGTATCATTAGTTCTGTGTTGTTTTCTCTAGTGTTTCCTTTATTTCTTTTTCTATTAGGATGCTTTGACCCACCAGATACTTCACAAAATTGTACCTACAGGGTATGATGTCATAATGATGTCATAAGACTCCACAGATACTCCTGCAGGTATTTGTTGGTAGAAATGATATCATGATGAAGTCATGATGATGTCATCAGTTCTAGAATGTTCCAGGGAAAGTTCTGGAAAGTTCTGCTCCACACTGATGTCATAAATGATGTCATTACTCCACCCATGGAATAATCTGGAATATTCTGCTCCACAGTGATGTCATAAATGATGTCATTACTCCACCCATGGAATAATCTGGAATATTCTGCTCCACATTCTGATGTCATAGCTCCATCTTTTTACTTACATAATATATATAAGGAGAGCCCATTCTCCCCCAAAAATAAGAAACTTAGTATCTCTCAGAAGCACATATTTTCTCAGAAAGTGAATATAGCCCCTGAAGTTTCTCACTGTACAGATAGCTGCTTGCAAAGTTAGTCCCTTTGAAGTACTGTGCAGGAATCTCCAGAGATAATTGGCCAACCAGCTTTGGTCATTGTGTATGTATATTGAGACCAGCATCTCACACGTTTGTAGTTATTTGACCAACCAGTCTTTGGTCCACGTATATTGCCTAGACGGTTTATCCTAGGCAAAGTTTCATCAGTTATTTGACCAACCAGTTTTTGGTCCACGTATATTGCCTAGACGGTTTATCCTAGGCAAAGTTTCACCAGTTATTTGACCAACCAGTCTTTGGTCCACGTATTCGCATATTGAGACCCGCTTCTCACACATTTGTATTTATCTGACCAACCAGTCTTTTGGTCCACGTTTTTTGTCTAGTCGGATTATCCTAGACAAAGTTTATAGGTTTTATTAAAACACACAAAAGCTCCAGCTAAGTTAATCAATTGATTGGTTTAGCGAGCCTCCCAAGAACTCACACGTTATCTACCACGAAAACTAGAAAAGTCGTAGACCGTGTTAATCGAGGACTGGCAAGAAGTCTTATTCAAGTGTAATTGTGGTGTCATTACATTTTTACACGCTTTAATTTAAGACCCTCGATTATTAAGACAGCGCTAACAGTGAACTTGCCTAATCTAGCTATGGCATAGAAGGTCGTGGTTAGACATGCGAAAACAGCCATGTCTAGTGGTGAGTCTAAGTTTAAATGATTTCGGATTGAACAAAGGATGCTGGGGGTGAATGGGAGTCTTTTGGGGCATTTGGATGTGATTGGGGCTGACGCTGTTGTGCCATCTAAGACCGCTTTTAATTCACTGGGTGGGATCAACCAACTTCTTCCATGGAGTAGATGCCAGGCTTTTAAGCCTGCTGCATAGTTAGCTAACACAGAGCCGGAGTATGAGCCTGTGTAACTGCAAAGGAAATCAAGTAGCAGGCTGCAAGCAACTGGACAGCAGTTCTCTTCTACAACATTATGGGTGTCACAGAATACATGGAATACAAGGAGACCAGCTCCATAAGTTTCTTTAGTTGATTGCACCCATGATAGCCCTATGACATCTAAAATATGTTCTAGTTGTGTGTCTGAAACTTCATGACTTGGAGATTGGTCTGCGCCTGCTGCTGTTTGTCTCATGCTGTCTCCGGCGGGTATCCACAATCTCAAATGGTCGCATGCAAGGCAGTGGGGGTGAAGGGCGGATGGTTTAGGTGTTAGGTTGGCTCTGTAGATCTGGGGGTTAGAGGGTGGGATTTCCACTGTGTTAGGAAGGGGGGCTCCGAAGCATATGTTCTTATTCATCATCTGCAAGTGTCCTGCTAATGATGTCGTCTTCCTCTGTCCTGCTGGCTCTAGCTCGCTCAAGTGCTTGTTGTCTGAGCAGCTCTCGATTGATGAGCTTGGTGGCTGGAGTGGAGTAGCTCCCATCATGCAAGAGATGGATCTCTGTGGTAGAGAGTGGTTTGGTGGCATCAATGAGGAAGGTGCGAAGTTCTGCTGGAAGATTGATGGGGGGGAGAAGAAAACTTGTTGATCCGTAAATCCCTCTAGATGGATTGTCTGCTGGGTTGGAACTGCTTGGGATGTACATCGTGACAACATCGAAAGGGTGGGGTAGATTGTGGATGAAATCGTTGATCCTTTCAAAAACTCCATTGACCTCTTGATTTTGGTGTTTTTGCTTCCACCATCATTTGACAATGCCTGTGTTGTCTCTGTGGATGAGGACATGGCTGCCAACATTAGGGAGAGAGGCGAGAGTGTATATGAGGAGCTCGAAAGCGACTGCTTCCACCCATCCGATATCCCGCTTGCCATTGCGTGTCTTCCAGCCTGGTATTAGTCTCCACACCCTCCAGTAATTACCTACTACAATGCCAATGCCAATTCCCGAACTAGTATCTGAGAATGCTAGTGGGTTCTTGAGCTTGGCTGCTGGGTAGATAGGCCGCGACACTCCTCCCGATTGCAGGAGCTGGGACCACCAGTCTAGGTCACTCACTACTCTTTCTCCTGCTCGATGTGAGAGGAAGGGTTTTTTGCTGCAGTGGGAAAGCATTTCTTCTAGGCTTGTTAGGTACACCCTGCCTCATGGGGCTGCTTCACTCACATGTAATAATTTCCCATATAGCTCTCATACGTCTTGGAGGACGTGTGCATGCCATTTCCTCCATTTATGGATTGCTACCAGGTACTTATTTACTTTAGCTGAAGTGAGTGATACTATCATTAGTTTTAGATCCCATAGGAAGCCAGTGTAGATGGTTGATGAAGCAAATGGCTGGTACTTTAGCTTTTCCCAAATGATGCCCAGAGAGATTGAAAGGTCGTTGATGTCTTGGATATTGTAAGCGAAACATTTGTTGTGTTCTGACCATGGTGACCTGTCTGAAAGGTCCTGCAGGGGCTTTGAACAGTCTTCACTTAACTCCTCTAGCTTTCTTGTTTTGGAACATGTGTTGCCATACCATAGTCGCCCACCCGATTGTTGCATGCCTTCTTTGGCAAAGGTTTGATTCCACTTCTTTCTCTTCTCATTGTATTTGACTAAATATTCTCATAAGATTCTGAAAAAGATATGATCATCAACCCATTTGTCAAGCAGTCCCATTCCATTGTTCTGAAAAATTTTGGCTCCTGCGTCTGCGACATGTCCATATATTCCCGCAGAAGGGGTCACTCCAAAGGCGGTGCAGGTATCGATGCAGAATAGGGAGTCTGATATCCATACAACGCCTGCTGGCCATTGGGAGGGGTGTAGTGGGATTGTTCGGTAAGCTTCTGCTACATCTCATGTTGCTGTTTCTGAGCCTGGGGGTAGGTTCACAATTATTGAGTATATGATCGAAAACTTCCCCCATGTTGTGGGGAAGTTGTTGGCGTCTACGTGGGAATTTATCAAAGGGTTAAGGAAGGGGTAATGAGGGGAATTCAGGTAGGAGAAGTTTTGTATTAGCCTGAACTTTCCTGGTTTGCATGATTTCGGGATTGTGAACATCGGGGAAGATTGGAACAGTCCGATTAGAACTTCTAAAGGTTTGGCTTGAAAAGGGCCAATATACCTCCCTTTATCTAGTTCTTTCTGAATGATATTAGAAAATTCTTTTTTAAACTTAGTAACTGAATCTTTATTCGGTGGGATCTGTACAGTTGCTAAGGGAGGGAAATCTATTTTGAAACCTTTGAGGAGTCCTTCTGGTATTTTAGCAAAACATTTGAGCGCTCCTGCTCAGATAAGCTCTCGTTTCCATGCTTCTACCATATAAGGTGTTTGAGGCATCTGCCTTCTGTGCTCTAGGGCATCTCTGGGCTCCATGGGTGGTTGCTCCACAGCCTGAGCAGATGTGTCGAGCATCATGCTTTGGGGTTGTGCAGCCCTCCTCCCTCTGCCATGCGGTGCAGAGTTGCTTTCCATCTTTGGTCCATAGCCCTTTTTGGATTCGTTCTGCAAAGGTGTCAAATTGTTTGTCCCAAGTTTGTGTGGCTGAACGTTCAATGGTGTGGTGCACATGACATCCCAAGCATACTGCACAGCAGGGTAGTGGACCTGAAAAGGTATGAGGGCGAATGGTTCATACCTTCTTGTTGGTGGAAGGTGTTTCTTCTGTGGGGGGGTGCATTCATTTATGTGATGGTGCAAAGGGTTGGGCTCGGGCCGCTAGGAAAGCTGTTGCTGCTTGCTGTGGGAAAGGAGTGATTCCAGGTGCCGTGCCATGCGTGATGTGTAGTTAGGGAAGGAGGGCTGACGCATGATGGCATTGGTAGAATGGGGGGTATCAATTTGAAAAGGCACATGATGGCCAGTTGGGGTTTGGTAGGCGCATGATGACCAAAGTAGGTGATGTCAGCACACAATTGGCTGACATTTGAACATTGTTGCATGATGAAACAAGTTCATGAGAGCGTACGATAGATAGGTGAAAACAATTATAAATGTTAGTTTTTGTTTTAAATTTAGTTGATATTCAACTGACCTGGATGGCTATCACTGTTTCCTTCTTTCACTTCTCATTGAACAGGTCTTCTTGCGCCTCGAGGATGAGGTCTTGGTTGAGTTCCTCCAGACTCCAACTTTGTGCGGTCCCTATTGTGCGGTGCCAGTGTTGTCATTGCTGGGATTGGTATAGTAGTAGAGCTTTCTGTTTGAGTTGGTCTGGTGAATGGCGCCAGCAATGCACTTGTAGTGCTGACCAAAACTGAATGTGCATATCCACTTGGTCGGCGGGCCAGTCATGCGTTCTCATCATGGTGATCATGCAAGGTGCTGCCTCATTAAACTCTTCTCAGGATAGATTCTCGTCTTTGACAACTGGGGCTGCTTTGGGGTCTTTTACCACCACTGCTGGTACCCAAGAATGGAGGCTGTCAGCTGCTGTGAGCATGACCATGGCATCCGGTGTGAAAGATAAATTTAGCTAGGCTGTATAGACTAGTTCCACTTATCCTTATACGCAAGGGAAGCTGAAACTCGAGGACTTAATGACCTATAGCGACCTTATGTCAACCCGACAGCGATAGCACACTGAGTAAGACTGAAACTGATAAGGCGCTATGCTAACTAAGAGTGCGATGGAGCGTGATGGGGTGCAACCTGTAGTTAAGTAGCACGCTGGCGGGTGATTTGAGAACTGCGGTGGGCAAGGATATGGCAGGCAATCCGCTGGCACAAGGCACGGCAATTGAGTGGAGCGGGTATTGGCAAGCAATGCACTGGCGCAAGATATGACTATAGGGAGGAGTGGGTATTGGCAAGCAATGCGCTGGCACAAGATGCAACTATAGAGAGGAGCGGGTATTGGCAAGCAATGCGCTGGCACAAGATGCAACTATAGAGAGGAGTGGGTATTGGCAAGCAATGCGCTGGCGCAAGATGCGACTATAGAGAGGAGCAGGTATTGGCAAGCAATGCGCTGGTGCAAGATGCGAGTATAGTGGGTATTGCCAAGTAATGTGCTGGCACAGGATACAACGAGGTGTGTGACTTATTGGGTTATAAGTGCAACCTTGCAAGAGTGAGGGCCTGAGTAGTAGTGCGCGACTGCGGGAACTCAATAGCGCGCGCGGACACAGAAAGAACAAGGGATTTTGATGATTGCGCAAACTATGAAAACTACTAGGTGACTCCACTATACGACAGTTGCCTGTGGGAAGGGGAAGTGAGTAAGAACTATCTACTGCTGGTCCTTACATTGTAGTGCACAAATATACGGAATGCATAGGCGAAACTTGTAGTGATGTAAGTGCGGCATGTCGTATCTGTAGGTAAAATGGAGGACTGGCGCTGTGCAACACGAGGATACATGTAATAAGACCTGCGCCAATAGCCTTTAGTGACAATAATCAATGGGAATTGATGCACCAGTGGAGATAAGTGGGCATAGACAGGACATGGGGGAGTGCAATACCAATATCGCACCAAATTCTGCATAAGCGCACAACAAGCGATGGCAGCCATGGGAATTTATTCAATCTGTTAGCTCCATCGTGAATATCAAGGGGAAGGTGGCCGTAAGCACTTATATCCGCCCAGTGCTAATGTGTTTGTCACACTGGTTCTGCTACTAAAGTAGATAGTTTGGCATCTTCGAGGCCTCAGTTGGTGAAATAATGGAGCTTGCAGTAGTCTCCTGACTTCATTTTCCTCAGTGTGTATTGTGCCGGGAGGATAGTGGGGTCGGATGGGACTTTTCTGTATACAATTGGCACGTACTTGTTCTTGTTTTTCTTTTGTTCTTCCAGCCGGGCAGCTTCCTCCTCTTTCTTCTGGCATTGCAATCATTCTTCTTCTTCTTCTTCTTCTCTTTGTCTTGTTTCTGGAAGATGTTGTTGTCTGAGATTCCAGCGCTCTTTGTCTGCATTGTTGGTTAGAGTCCATAGAGCTGCTAGAGCCCCTGCGGCTTGGTCCTCCATGATTCCGTTTTCAATTAGCTCTTGTCACGCAGCTTCATGTTCTGGAGAAGTGAAGTCTGGTCTTATCGCAAGATTGGGGTCTTCTGAGGCCATGTCTGCTTTAGAAAGTATGCAAAAAGACGAAGCTAGAGTAGCTAATGCTTAGGAAAACGACTGAGTCACGAGGTGGGCAGAAACAAGAGCTGCTGCGCCACCTCACTTATTTGCGTGTAGACTATATTCTATGCCCACCTTCAGCGGGCTTAGAATGGCAACTCCTCTCTACCAGCCACCCCCAGTGGCAATTGACTATTCAGAACCAACTCTTTTGGAACCATATGACATAACACTCATTTATACTCTGGCCTGTGCATACTTTACATAAACCATCATTTCCAAATCTACACCATAACCATGCCTGTATCTACTATCTACCAGTAATAATGCAATGCAGTTTGTGTGGCTTGTTTCATTTATTGTGCACTCAATTCTCCAAACAGCCAGTGAGATCAGCCTGGGGATGGTGCACAGATGACATCCAAGTATATTACATATCTGAGAATTGAAGCATGTTGGAGGTATCAAGCATATCTATACATGACATATGGAAGCCAACCTGTGTGACAGGTATGAACCAGATGTCTGTGCCAGGTGTTGCGCAAGATATGTTCAGAACCCATATAGACTAAAGCTCGGGTAGCCAATATATTCTGATTGTCTTTGAGATGTGTCTTGGTGGTCATTAGGATATCTCTGAAACCCTGCACATCCTCACTTCACTAAGACTATTAGAGCTAGTTCGGCAATGAAATGTTGACCGACATTTGCCAAATGTCAGGTGAGGTTTTCAGCTTGAAGCATCCCAAATTCATCGGAGTTCAAACCTCACTCCTCCTACTACCATAGACCAAGTATTGTATGTGGTATACCGTACTTTGTGATCCAATCCACGCTCTATGGGTCACTGCTGTCATGGATCTTGAATCACAACTCCCGCCCTTTGTACCCCAACGCCCAGAAGTTCACCACCGCCTCGTCCAATACTCGATCCTTCTAATCAGTATATTGATTAGCACTACAGCCACTGTCTTAAAGTCACTGTATGGAAAGGATCCAGAACCATATCATACCTCTGCGCTCTCAGGTGAAGCCTGGGTAATGGAGCTACTATCTGGTCACCCTGAACGAATACGATGTGAACTTGGTGTGCATGCACACATTTTCACAGAGCTTATATCTGAAATCCACACTCTTGGACACACTGACTCCAAGTTCGTCTCACTAGAAGAGCAACTCGCAATATTTCTATATACTGCTGTCACAGGCCTCTCTGTAAGGCATGTCGGTGAGAGATTCCAATGCTCGAACGACACAATTTCTCAGTAAGTGCATACCAATACTTATAACATCATGTCTCATTGGATGTTCTATGTAGCTATTTTCGCAAAATGCTTGATGTCTTCTCGTCACCCCCCTTCTACACAAAATATGTCCAGCTGCCAGATGGCTCTGTTCCCAACAAGATTCATTCCAACCCAAAGTTCTGGCCGTTTTTCAAAGATGCTGTTGGTGCCATTGATGGGAGTCACATTCACATATCACCTCGCGCATTCGAGTGAGGTCCCTATCGTAATCGAAATGGATTCATCTCACAGAACTTTCTATTTGCTTGCGACTTCGACCTCAATTTCACATATGCACTCACCAGCTGGGAGGGGTCAGCCACGGATGCGCATATCTATGAGGCTGCGGAGAGCCATGACCTTCGTGTTCCTGCAGGGAAATACTTTCTTGTGGATGCGGGTTTCCCTCTGCAGCCCGAATTACTTGTCCCTTACTGTAATGTGCGCTACCACCTTGCAGAATGGGGCTGTGTAGGTGTAAGGTGAGTATACCAACATTGTTATTTGTAGTATACACTGATTTTTTTGCAGGCCAACTACGAAGGAAGAGCTATTCAACCACCGTCATTCATCCGCTCGAAACATCATCGAGCGGATATTTGGTGTCCTCAAACGACGTTTCTGGATTCTGCTTTTATCCCCACCATACACTATAAGTATACAAGCGCAAATTCCGGCTGCATTGTGCAGCATTCACAATTTCATTCACTTCCATGATCGGGCAGAAGGTACCCTACCTGATGAGGGTCATTCCCTTGGTGATGCACATGCTGCGAACTGGGAGCAGGGGGTAGTAGAAGATCTAGCTGCACATGACGATCTGCATGTGATGCACGATCACATTGCTGAAGCGATGTGGGTGGACTATCAATGCATCTTACAAGAAAGACATGATCTTGGAGATGACAACGATTCATCAGACCAAGGTATCTCGGAGGATGACAAGGACAGACTGGACTAATTCATACTAGTAGTATGTAGTTCTACCTTGTTGTAAGTGAGTATATGAATAGTTCTCATCAGCAGCAGCCCCCTCAGCCATCTACTCCTGATCCGTTCACCAACCACCTCAACCATCTACTCCTGATCCGTTTAGTGACCACCTCAGCCATCTACTCCTGATCCGTTCATCAACCACCTCAGCCATCTACTCCTGATCCATTTAGCGACCACCTCAGCCATCTACTCCTGATCCGTTCACCAACCACCTCAGCCATCTACTCCTGATCCGTTCACCAACCACCTCAACCATCTACTCCTGATCCGTTCACCAACCACCTCAGCCATCTACTCCTGATCCATTCACCAACCACCTCAACCATCTACTCCTGATCCATTTAGCGACCACCTCAGCCATCTACTCCTGATCCATTCACACAGGGAGATGCAGAAAAACCAATGATATTGTTAGAAAAACATCTGATGAGTGGTACATGATATGGATACTACATGTTAGCATGACGAGAAGCGATACAAATGGTATGATAAGTCTACTCCATAGTCCCAAGGAGCCCTGTAATAAATGCACGGCGCATCTCAAGGTCATTCTCCAGTGCAACATAAACTGCAAGATTGTTCTCTCCTCCTGCGCTGTCCTGCATGATTTAGGAATCATGCATGGACATGACTACTAGGTATCCCCCTAAAAGACAAAGTCTGATAGCTTAGCCTTCAGGCTAGTCAACCCATGCCTTGGCTTCAAGCCTTGGTCAAACAATTCCAGTTTCCCCATATTTATTTATATTTCTGTACTGTCTTGAAGAAATGTCATTTGTGAGATGGGAATCACATAATGACCTAGTTGATAGTAGGATTAAAAAGAAGGTTAAGGTATTGCCTTGCCTTTGGCTTATTCACTTTGGCTAGAGAAAACCATAGAGAAAAGTTCAAAGCCTTACAAAAACCTATCCAAAAGTTCTTGGTTTCTTTTATTCTCATTGTATCATTAGTTCTGTGTTGTTTTCTCTAGTGTTTCCTTGATTTCTTTTTCTATTAGGATGCTTTGACCCACCAGATACTTCACAAAATTGTACCTACAGGGTATGATGTCATAATGATGTCATAAGACTCCACAGATACTCCTGCAGGTATTTGTTGGTAGAAAATGATATCATGATGATGTCATCAGTTCTAGAATGTTCCAGGGAAAGTTCTGGAAAGTTCTGCTCCACACTGATGTCATAAATGATGTCATTACTCCACCCATGGAATAATCTGGAATATTCTGCTCCACATTCTGATGTCATAGCTCCATCTTTTTACTTACATAATATATATAAGGAGAGCCCATTCTCCCCCAAAAATAAGAAACTTAGTATCTCTCAGAAGCACATATTTTCTCAGAAAGTGAATATAGCCCCTGAAGTTTCTCACTGTACAGATAGCTGCTTGCAAAGTTAGTCCCTTTGAAGTACTGTGCAGGAATCTCCAGAGATAATTGGCCAACCAGCTTTGGTCATTGTGTATGTATATTGAGACCAGCATCTCACACGTTTGTAGTTATTTGACCAACCAGTCTTTGGTCCACGTATATTGCCTAGATGGTTTATCCTAGGCAAAGTTTCATCAGTTATTTGACCAACCAGTCTTTGGTCCACGTATATTGCCTAGACGGTTTATCCTAGGTAAAGTTTCATCAGTTATTTGACCAACCAGTCTTTGGTCCACGAATTCACATATTGAGACCCGCTTCTCACACGTTTATATTTATTTGACCAGCCAGTCTTTTGGTCCACGTATTCTGTCTAGTCAGATTATCCTAGACAAAGTTTATAGGTTTTATTAAAACACACAAAAGCTCCGGCTAAGTTAATCAATTGATTGGTTTAGCGAGCCTCCCAAGAACTCACATGTTATCTACCATGAAAACTAGAAAAGTCATAGACCGTGTTAATCGAGGACTGGCAAGAAGTCTTATTCAAGTGTAATTGTGGTGTCATTACATTTTTACACACTTTAATTTAAGACCCTCAATTATTAAGACAGCACGGGAGAATATCTGCAGGAGGCGAGCTCTCTGATCAACTGGCAGATCCCCATCCACACCACGCATGATTTCCAGGCCGCAGGAGATCATGCTTGGTATAGCAACAACTGGTGCGGAGTCAGGAGGAACAATAATATTTCTTGCAAGAATGTCAGTGAGGCAATTGATACTACCTTGCATATTCATGACGGCAGCAGCTGGGGTAATCTTTGCAGCAAGTTTGGAGGCACTGCTGATCCCTATCTGTGTGCTGCCATGCGTTGATACTCAGGCCCTCTTGGGGGCTGGTAACTGGGATGATTGTACCAGTGTTGATGAAAGCGGGAGAGACGACGACTGGGGAGTACTGGGAAAGCTAGATGTGGGGGTGCTACCAGATGAGGAGTCGGGTAAAGTGTTGGTGCACAAGTGTTTGCTGGACTGGGAGCTGGTGGTAGTAGCGGAGGTTTGATGGAGGAGGGTACTGGGTGGCATCATCAGGTCAGATCTCATATCCAGCACATCGCTAGGGTGAGTAACTCCAGAGGTGCTCCCCCCACTAGGGTCTACGTCTATGTCTATGTCAAGAGCATCGAGGCTGCCATCGATACCATCTACATCGACAGGGGCAGGGGCTGCAGTAGCAGGGTGGAATGCATGCCTTCCATGAGCACTGCTATGCTCCCCTAAGATGGTCTGCATGTTGTCATAATGCGGCCAGCCTTTATTGCGAAAGGGCCGCATTGTAGCTTGTGACTACATCAATGTTAGTTACATATCAAATCATATTTGTTACCATGACGCACCTTTGGATGAATATATGTATTCTAAATGGTGGTAGCAGCGGGTCCATCAATTCCGGCTCCCTGCACATTGTCCCAGTGGAAACCAGACATATTGTGGTAGGTCTCAATCTGATGAAAGATTTTTTTGAGCTAAAACAATCTCATCAATTCTTGGTCGGTCAAGATAAGATCATGCACTTACTGATGTCCACTTTGTCTTAACCATTTTGCCCGTCTTTGGTGGGCCCATAGTTGTTATTGTCCCATTAGAATTGATAGCTGCTGCTGCGCTATTATAGGTAGATAGTTGGAAGTTTCCACCATCACCACCTGCCGCCCGATTCTCAATCAGGTGATGAAGTAGGACGTCCACCTCTGCTTCTTGCCAGTGTGCCTTTGAGGCATCAATCTGTTGTGTAAATTGTGCAACTTCAGGTTGGGCCATTAGAACTGATGTGAAGTTAACACAAATAGCAGTAAGGGCGATCACACTTGTATAGATTCTTTGCTGACAATGATAGTCCATGGTAGTAGGAGAAGTAAGGTTTGAACTCCAATGAATTTGGGACGCTTCAAGCCAAAAACCTCACCTGACATTTGGCAAATGTCGGTCAACATTTTGTTGCCGAACTAGCTCTTATATTTGTCTCCAATAGGTGGTGCAAAAATCATATGATCAAGATGGTGGAAAGGTGCACCACAGCTTACTACTTTTGGGACTGTACAACACATTTCCGGTAGTCGATAGTGTAAGTTACAGTTCTATTTTCCGATTTGCCGTGACTTATTTTGAAGTCCGATCAATGTTTGTTCTAGTCTTTTTGTTCAAAAGACTAGAACAAACATTGATCGGACTTCAAAATAAGTCGCGGCAAATCAGCAAATCAAACCATAACTTATCGTCCACCATAAGTACAGAATGGTTTGGTGCAAATTTGGTGTTTGTTTTGTTTTTGTTCGAGGTAACATTTCATACCTGCCATTTAGATCTGTCTGAATAGTTTGTAGTTTAAGGTCCAAACAGCCATGGCATGGAAAAACTACTGCCGTAGCAGGAATGTCATGCACTGAAACTTCTTAGTCAAGCCGGCACGGCTATATCACATTAAGCCCGACTTCAACCGGATCATCCATTAGTATAGTCACTGGCAGTAATCACAATCAGCTTTCTCTACTGCCACTACACATGAGAGTTCGTTTACTACTGGCCAATACACTGTTAGTTCTCATCATTTTTATGGCTGAGCATTTCAAGTGCCATGAGAAGTGTGGACGGACTTTTTCAGCACCAGGAGGTCTGACACGCCATCGCAAAAGTTTCTTTCACTGGCAGCAGCAATTAAATCGACAATCAATGCATTTCAAATGTGGCTTAGATGGCATGCAAGGATCTGCGACGAAGAAAGTAAAGCTCAGCACTACTACGACAGCGGCAGTAAGTCTTTCTACTTAGCCTACTCAATCTTTATTCAATCAGACTAGGATATCTCAAGCTCAGGCATGCAGCTAGTGCCTGATCTGACTCAGGCTGCAGCGGGTGCTCCTTCGAGCTCCAATGGCTTTTTCGGGGCTACATTTGCTTCCAGTAGCAATTGTGATCATGCACTTCCTTCGTCTGGTACAGCTCCGAGTCCGGTTCTTCAGCCATCAACAGAATTTCAGGAGCCTAGTATTTTGCATGAGCAGCCTGAACCATCTATATCGATTTCTACTCCTGGTTCACATGATATCCACCCTACTCGCTCTTGCAGGTTACCTATGCAATTTAGAGACGAGCCTCCAGTGCCACCACCTGCAATCCCACAGCCCCCTCCATCTACTCTTGCCCAAGTTATTCTCCATGTATTTGATTCTTTCCGGACATCCATAAACCAGTTTGGCATTGGACGAGAGTATCATCATCGACCAATGCACGATCCTGATGCATTTGTCTCTGTGGATCAGCTATCCAATGTCTATCCCAGCTCAAGTCCAAACGCTGAGTTACCTAGCAATCCAGAGGCGGTCTCTTCCTCAAAGCCTCCCCCTTGGCTGTGGAAAAACATGAGTGTCTGGCGCCTCATGACTTGGATGCTGACCGGAAGCAACCAAACATCCCATGCTCAAGCCACTCGGCTGGTCGAGGAAGTCCTGTCAGCTGAAGACTTTCGAATTGAGGATGTAAAGGGTTTCAATGCCCATACTGAAATGAGGCGTTTGGATTCTTCAGAAGCCCAACTTGACGACAATGATATATACTGAAGGGATGGGTGGAAAGAAATGGCTGCAGAGATTCTAGTACCGACCTGGGAGAAGAATCCCAATGGAAATGGGCAGCCCTTTATGATCCCTGGATTCCGGTACCGGCCCCTCACAGCTGTCATTCATGCCACTTTCTCAGAGGCAACATCTAAATGGTTTCATTTCACTCCCTTCAAGCGCTTTTGGAAGTCTCCTGTGACTGGTCAAGAGCAACGTCTTTATGATGAGCTCTATACATCGGACACATGGATTAAGGCTCATGACGACCTGCAGAAGCAAAGACAAGACGATGGCTGCAAGCTTGAGAGAGTGATTGCTGGACTCATGTTTTGGTCAGATTCTACACACTTAGCGCAGTTTAGGAACGCATCAGCATGGCCCATTTACTTATACTTTGGAAACCAGTCCAAATACACCTGTTCCTGCCCCACTTCTGGTGCATGCCACTGTGTGGTGTTCATTCCCGCTGTAAGTGTGCCTATACATACAGGTATCGTTGTGCTAATGGTCATCAACTCGTCCTTGGCAGCTTCCGGAATCCATCAAACAATTCATTACGACGATTACCTCAGCTAAAAAGAAGAGCTACCACGATATTCTTACCCACTGCAAGTGCAAGATGTTCCATGCTATCTGGCGTATTCTAATAGATGACGACTTTCTTGATGCATACAGAAATGGCATAATAATCAAGTGTCATGACGGGGTATGCTGCCAAGTATTTCCTAGGATATTTACATACTCTGCAGATTACCCTGAAAAGTACGTAGGATGCATGCTTCTCACCCTGTTTCTGCTAATTAGACCTTGAAGAGTTCTCATTGCAGCAATTCGCGACAAGGGTGTGTGTCCCTGTCCTCGGTGTCTGCTTCCAAAATCATATTTTGGTCGCATTGGACTTCACTCTGATATGTTGGGAAGAGTTGCAAGAGTGCATAGATCTATTAAAGATGCTGTTGTCGCTGCACACAATGCCATCTACAAATTAGGTACTCCAATCAAGGGTGTTGCTGTCGAATGCCTTCTAAAAGAGTTCTCACTTGTACCCACCATTGTAAGCGTATCTTGTCTTTATCCTACTTGGTCTTAATTTCACCTCACCTACAGAACAACTTTGCTGAGCGCTTGGGCCCTCTCAGCTTTGACTGCTTTTCAATGCTTGTTGTCGACCTTTTACACGAGTTCGAGCTGGGTGTATTCAAATCTGTGTTCAAACATCTTATCAGGCTGCTTTATGCTATAAACCCTGAATGGATAGATGTCCTGAATGAACGGTAAGGCATCTGACTGTTGTGAGGGCTGCAGGTTCTGTTTCTAATGTCAATACTGCATCCCATAGATTTCACTTGATCCCTTCCTTTGGCAAGGGCGCTATTCGGCGCTTCCCGACCAACGTATCTGATGTCTGGCAAAATGTTGCACAGCACTTTGAAGATGTTTTACAAGTTAGCTGGGCAGTCTTCACCGATTCCAACACTGACCTGCTTCTTTCAAAACAGTGCGCAATCCCTGCCTTTGAAGGGTTGTTCCCTAAAGAGCACGATGATGTTATTCGGCTTCTTCTCTTCCAACTCGCAGAATGGCACGCCCTAGCTAAACTACGACTTCACACTGATGACTCATTAAACAAACTCGACGAAGCACTCAATGCCTTGGGCAAGCAACTCCGCAGGTTTCAGCAGTTCACATGTTCATCTTTCAAAACTATGGAACTTCCACGTGAAGTAGCTGCACGTCAGAGGAGGCAGGATGCTAACTTTCAGTCTACCAGTCAAGAAGCAAGGGCGTCTTGTGTTCGTCTCAGAACCTTCAATATTCTAACCTACAAATTGCATGCGCTTGGTGATTATGCTGCCTCAATCAGGTTGTTTGGTACAACAGATTCATATACCACCCAGATTGTACGTGTTTCATGCTCAGCTACATTGACCATATTCATATTGACACTCTGTGTTTTGCAGGGCGAACTGGCTCATCGTCTCATCAAAATGCTGTATCAAAGTACAAACAAGCAAGATACTTCAAAGCAGCTGGCCAAGCAGGAACGAAGGCACACTTGCGTCCGACGGCAGCAGTCATCCGAGTCGACAAGCCTCGCTCACAACATATGCACCGGTGACCTACCACCTGAAGCCCATCATTTTTTGTCTGGCAATAGATCCAACGTCATAAATTTGGCCTCTTACCTCAGTGGACACCACAACGATCCAGCTATCGAAGTAAGACCGAACAAGTTACTGATGTTTTCATTGCTGACAATACCCAAAGAACTTTATTCCAAAACTGAAAGATCACCTTCTCTCATGACTGCTAGGCTTGAATTATGATGGCGATGAGCAAAATTTCAGTGACACCGAATGAAACAGCGTACTGTTCATTTGCAACCTCAATCGAGTCTCCCAAGCTAAGCGTTTTCAAATCAATTACACAACATACGACATTCACCGCAACCAAGACACCCTGAAACCAGGGTGTGGTCAGTCTGTAATGACACTGTCAAGGGAACAAGGTGCAGGCGCTCATCCGTTTTGGTATGCACAAGTTTTGGGTGCTTTTGTTATACAGATACTCCATGTTGGTGCGGATGCTCGTAATCGCTCTCCTCAATCAATGGAATTCTTGTGGGTCCGGTGGTTCAGTGTAGTTCCACACTACCGCTGGGGCTTCAAGGAAGGTCGACTCCCAAAAGTCGGATTCATACCAGATTCCCCTGCTGTGTTTGGTTTCCTTGACCCTTCTCTTGTCCTCCGAGCTTGCCATCTTATACCAGCCTTTGCTGATGGTCATACGGATGATCTCCTGAGGCACGGCCCCACAGCTGCACGGCCATTTGGAGAAGTAGATGACTGGACCACATTCTATGTTAACATGTGAGTCAGTGGACATGGTTGAAGACCCTCCTGATGATTGATTGCGCAAACAGTTTTGCTGACCGGGATATGTTTGCTCGCTTTGCACGCATTGGCGTCGGTCATCAAATTCAGTATATTTTGCCAAATACGACTGAGGATGAAAATTTTGTAGGAGACAATGATGATGAACTTCTAGCTGAGGGCAATCTGGAACCAACTACAGGCAATGCTGGTGGGCAGATACTCGACTCCAATGTTGGCAATCACCAGAATCAAGCTCTAGGTGATGAAACTGATGCCAGCAGTGAAGAAACTGACGACGAAGAAGATATCGAATCTGACACTTGGGATGATGAAGGCTGTAGCTCAGAGGATTATGGGGAATCTGAAGATGAGGGACCAGAGTTTAAGTTTTAGGGTCGACTTACTACTATGTCTGTATGCGGTGCAACTTAAGTTGATTGCATTACCATGTCATCTGTTCCTTGGTGGGGCATGGCCAAACAGCTCTAATCCTAGTTTACATCTGAACTTTGAGATCACTCCAAGTTGTTCGATCAGGTTATTAATGTTGTTACTGACCAGTCCTAGGGGTTCCTGAGTCGGAGTCACTGGGCTAACATCTCCAAGTCCTGCCAGTGAGCATGTGACCGTGCATTACTATGCTGTTTGCGACTTTGCAGGCTTAGGCGTGCTCAATTCTTAAGTTGTCAGGTCAAGAGTTGTCAAGTCCCACCGTGCCTTAGAGCCAAACAATTTAGCCGACCGGGTGAGGCTCCATTTGGACACCGCAGCCACCGCGCTTACTCTGCCTTATCAAACAATATTCATTGTAACACAACACAGTGTGCTCGTTATGCAGCGAAAACAGGAGCTTCATGAGCTTTTAACTGTCCTTTCTGTTGGGGATCTCACAACGCACTCGCATCAAACTTGAGCACTTTGTTTTCGCTGATGGTGATAATGATGACCACAGTCATCGCACTGCTGCATTTCCCACAAGAACAAGCGCTGGACTTCAAGTACTCGCGAGTATGCTATCTGATGCTGGCTCGTGTGGCTCATACAATCAATGAAGAAAATGTTTTTGAATTCTTCGAAATTTCCTTAAGTCCTCTGCTGAGTACCATTAATGTCTTGTAAAACATTATAGACACCATGTGATGAATCAACGGTGTTATATGTGTCTACAAAGATATGCAAAACGAAACATTGAAGTCCATCGCCCGGTGTCTGCCCTCGGTCATCCCAGATGCATACCGGGTTCTAACCCTTTCTGGGAACCGAAATGACGATTGCATAATGGTACAAATAAAGAGTTGACAACTCTTGACCGTGACAACTTAAGAATTGAGCACGCCTCTTGGCATATCAACACTTCACTTGGTGCCACCACTAACTGGTGAGCCTAGTAGTTAGACTTTATTACCTCGCCCATTGGCAACCACAGAACCATTTTCAAGTTATTGTTGTCATGGCGCACTGTCTCAGAAATTCATTTTTGTTCACCAGAAGTCATCACCAACTCTAACAGAGGAACCTCAGGGATTGATGTCGTGGCCAGGTCTGTTTTGGTGAGTACTTTAGTTACTTACAATGAACTGTCCTAAGGCGTCAGTGGAGGAATTCCAGCACAGGACTGCCCTTAGATGGCCTCATCAAATGGCATGTCCTCCGACGAGCATTGAGCTAGAGGACCCCACTTGCCCCAAACTCATTCTTCGAGTGCCCATATGAAGTGTAAGATGGTTCACCAAATTTTAATTGGTTTAATCAACGCTTGCACTTAGCTCTGGCCGAGACTTGGTCTGTGCGCATACTTGTCACATCTAATTGTGACATATCCTTGTGACTGGGTCTAGGCCTAAGCGCTGGTGGAGGGTGGGTCTTTTCGTCTTTGCTGTCATCCAGCATTGAGCACAAAAAGTTTATCTGTGATGTTATTCTCAGAATCTGCTCTTCAAACTTAGTTTTACCCGTCTGTCTCTCGATGGTTTACTACCTCATGACCTCAGATCCGGTCTGGTCAGACCAGCAGCCACTTTGGGATACCTGATGCGCGTACCAAGCAGGATCCTTTCGTCTGTCTAGCTCCAATTAAATAAAAGCAGTGAAGATCTGGTCTACCGACATAATGACTGTCAGCCTCGGAGAGAAAGTGAGTGTGCGATCATCTAGTATTTCAGCACCCCTTGAAGAACTATCTCATTGCATAGTGAACCTCATCACACTGAGGGCCAGGTAATTCGAAGACTTGTTTGCCTCACAGAACGTGTCGAAGATCTCATTGCAGAGTATGATTGACATGTCACCCTGGGGTTGGAATCAGATACTGATGATACTAGCCCAAATAACACTGAGTAGGTCCTTTGGTGTCATCAGTGGCTTGCATTGATCATCTCCACCAGAGACGATTGGAGGTACAGATCATATAAGAAATTGGCGACTTGGTGTCCATCCATTCGTAAGCTTCTAAACTCAGTGGCTGAGAATGGCAAGCTCTCTCACATATACAGCAAGGTAGGACTCAGACACTACTTGGCAATGAAGCTAATTGATGCACTATCTAGCTGAATAAAGGTGCTGATAGAGCCAGGGCTGATGATACGACACGGCTCAAAGTCACTGTTGCTTCTTGGTTGATGCAACTTACCCCATCACTAAGCCCTGTCATTCAAGGGCAGAACAAAATGGGTCGCGGATTCAATAACGATTCTACTGGACGGCTTATCTGTCCAGTCGATTACGATTGGAATGACTTAGTGTAATATTTTATCTGTTTTGTAACATCTTTGCTGACCAACGCAGTGTCATGCATGGTATATGATCCATACCATGACAGATATACAGATAAGGAGTGATAAGGAGTGATAAGGAAGGTCTTAGGCACCATACTGTTTCCTATCACCAAGTTACTCTACCCTTTTTCCTTTATTTTCTAGCTAGTTTCTTTTTCTTCATTCCTGACCCCTATTTTCCCTATATCTTATTTTCTTCTATAAAGATTCTGTTTCTTTATGTTTATGTTTGTTTTATTTGGCCATCTTATTTTCTCAGAAGCCACCAGGAATATTTGTAAGCCTGTCATGTGACTGAGAAATACCTTGGTTTGTAAGAATTCAACTTGACTCATCATGTTTTGTCATGATTGGTCATGCTTTGTAAGACTTACAGTCGTATTTATAATCCACTTACTAACAAGGATGACTCAACACACCTATGGACCTGGTTTGTAAGCACAATCTTACCAATCCATGTGATGACTCATTCCATCTTTTATTCATGCTTTGTAAAATTACACTTATTTAGTATCTACTTTGTAATTAAGCTGACTCAACACATCTTAAGGTTTGGTTTGTAAGCACATTCTTACCAATCCCTGTGATGGATCATGCTTAGTAATATGGCCTCCCAAAAGGTATAAAAGGAGCCCATTTACACCCTTGAATAAAAGCTTCCCACTTTCAGTCTTCTCTCAAATAGTGAGATAAAGTAAGATTTAAGTGCAGGCCAATCAGGAGCCTTGAAGTAAGATTAAGACATACAGTCTCAGGTTATATACTACCTTACAGGGGTTGACTATATAACACAGTACAGCTTTCTAGCTTAAGTTTATACACTACCGGCCTCTCTCTTTTTCAGGAAGGGAGACACAAATTCACGTTCAGCACTACCTCTCTCTTTTTCAGGAAGGGAGACACGATCCAGAAACACTCAGTCAACACTACCTCTCTTTTTCAGGAAGGGAGACACGATCCAGAAAAACTCAGTCAACACTACCTCTCTTTTTCAGGAAGGGAGACACGATCCAGCAGCACTCAGCCAGGTACACTCAGTACAGAAGAACTCCAGAAACCAAGTAGGGATAATCTAACCAAGGAACAAGAAGAGGACATTTTTAAATAAACCCTCCCAAGAACTCACACATTATCTACCACGAAGTAGAAAAGTCGTAGACCGTGTACTTAAGGACTGGCAAGAAGTCTTATCCCGTATAATTGTGTTGTCATTATACGTGCGTTGTTCGTAAGACCCTTAAGTAGTAGGACAGCGGTAGTGTTCGGCAGCACATCAGGGATTACCACCCAGACTATCGTGTTACAGCTTACTCTTGGCCAGCTTTCTTGTACAAGGACGAACAATATGACCCACAAAACCCTACAAACGGTTTGTTTAAAGGGCACTTGCTTTTAAAGGTACGTGTTGCAAAGACAAATGACCATTTACTGAGGTCACTTACAGACCTTCAAATATATTTTCACGTCTCCTACCTCTGCAGAGATGGAAGACCAGGAGGAGCCCAGCCCAAATAATATTTCCACACAAGGCCACCCAAAGCATCGCACTCGCTGCGATGTTGCGGGACTGTTGAACATGAAATCAGTACAACCGCGGGCAATCGCATATGTAGCAGTACAGGTGAGTATAATAGATCACTTTCTATCCATGCACTATGTTACGAACTGGGATGGGTTCTAACAACCTAGACTCAAAAGAGAGTCTTTGTGGTTGAGTCTAGTCTAACGACGCAATGACAATGAAGTCGACTTGCGAAGTTAACAGCTAACAGCAAGGTTTGACCTTGGAGTTAGGTTCAAAGATTCAGACTGACGAAGAGGAGTGCTCTAAGTCAGATATCGGTTCAGACGACTAAGCTTGGAGGCTTAGACGAAGGAAATCAAGTTATCAGGTAAAACCCAGTAAGATTAAAGTAAAGAACTACGTAGTACAGGAGCGCGTATTTATAATGGATCCTAGGAGAGATTTAGGGTAGGCGTAACAGCAAGAGACGACTACCAGATTAAGTATGCATGCGCAACAAGAGATGAACAATCCAAGAAGGGAAACGTGAGTCATCTAGTGACGGCAGTAAGCGATCATGATGTAATACAATGGGTGAAGAAAAATGAATAGGAGGCGAGTCTACTGTAACACACTAGCACTGCTGACATGGACGGCTATCTCAGCTCAGGTTTGCCTTATCCAGTACGGGATCATGGCGAGTTGTAGATGATGAATTCAACAATCAGGAGTTCTACGATAACATCATCGATTTCCTCAAGCTTCCTATAACACCAGACGCATCTAAGGAAGTCGACAACTTATTACTTTGGTGGAATCGGTGAGTTATGATGCAGCTGTAATTATTTACCCTTGGCCTCATTGCTCTTGGCCAGCTTTCTTGTACAAGGACGAACAATATGACTCACAAAACCCTACAAACGGTTTGTTTAAAGGGCACTTGCTTGTAAAGGTACGTGTTGCAGTCTCCATTGTATTCCAGGACATCACATGAAGAACAACCAGTCGAAACTTGCGCAGGTACTTACACAATACTATTATTACTGGTACCACCTAATCCTCACTGAACTGAACTAAAGGGAGGCTGGTGAACGCCTTGCCCATATTGCAACCCAGCCCTCCCCGTTGGGAGCTGCTCTCAAAAGTGCCCGCAACATGGCTACATTGCGTGAAATCGAGCTATGGTTGAAGTCAGTCAAGAATATTGAGAAAATTACCAAGGTACGCCAATGTCTTGTTCTCGTATTATATCTGGGTGTTGACTGCAGGTATATGTTGTGATGTGCAGTCTATGAGGATGAGTGCTTCCACCAAGCTTGCAAAGGCGCAATGTGCCATGCAGAGCGGCAAGCAGTACGATCTTGCTAACTCCAGTGTATCCCGTAGGCTGTATATCCACTTCCATATTCTCAAAATGACCCCACCTTCGCTGCAACATCAAGTACCACGGCATTTCCATTGTTTACAGCAAATTTATCTCTGCTGTCTCTTATGAGCCTGATATCGTTGAAGTTGTGGGCGAGAATGCATTGAAGGAGTCTGGTGCGACAACATGTAGCTAAGTCTTGGTTTTGCGACTCATACGCTTCTAGCTGGATTCCGGGTAATGAAATGGAGACGACGCTACAAATGACCTCGCCAAGTTCTCGCTTGCAAACGCTATCTATGCTGCTCTTGTCGAGGCTCACGCATGCGAGCAGAATTCCGTCTCAATCCTGGCCAAACCCACCCCCTCACTCTTTTCCAGAACCCCGGCGAAACATCTGTCCCTTCCGCATTCTCCTTTGGCTCTGCCCAAATAGCTGCATCCACCCTGACCATCATATCTGTCCAGTGGTGTCTTCTTGAGCCCATGGATCTTAAGTAATGTTTAGTTAGTCAACTATGCACACAATAAACAATTCTAGCACTTACTATACTGCTTGTCCTTGGAGTATATGACAATTACAAGCTTATGTGTGGTTTTTGGTACTTGTTCGCTGTGCGCTTTTCAACCAGTCAATGCAACGTGCTACGTCAATAAATGTAAATAAATGTAAATAAGTAATGAGCGTCACATCTGCTGAAAACATAATAATGGTGTATTGGAAGAAAGCGGAAAGAAAAAAGAGACTATGGATCGGTAATATGATTGGTGGTTGGGAGGGTGGAGTGTAGAGTTGCAAACACTAGCTAGAAAGTTGATAATGGCTTATATGGGGTTCACCAAAGTGCAAGCAAAAGACAAAAGAGATCACAGATCAGGCATCTGATGCGTGTTTCACAAGCCACCGCATAGACATATATCGGTGAAACATGTTTGCCCGACCTTATAAGGTAAATATGGCCATATCATGCTTTTTGGTTTTTAGTGATGAGTGGGAGTCCCAGAACTGCAACTATTCTTGGGCAGACTTTCAATTTCAAGACCTCGAACCACTATCTGTTCGGACCTCTACCCGTACCCGCGCGGGTGAACCAAAACGGGTACCCATGACCCGTACCACCCGACCCACGACTGACCCGCAGGTGTTTGCCCGGGCGGGTACCCGGGCAAACCCTACCCGTGTCACGCCCTACTCCGATGCATGCATCTTCCCGAGGTTGCAGTCGTTAACCTGGATGACCCACAGCATCAAATATATGAACCTATTCCAGTCTCGCAAACTTCGGTATTGTTCTATATTGTTCGCTCAGGAAGATATGCAACCTCTCGTGTCCCGTTGCGCTGCATTGGAACACTTGAACATCCAATTTGATGTGAGCGCACCGGATGGGCAGTCCCCGCTGTCTAACAGTGTCCGTTTGTGCAAGCGGCTTGTAAGTCTGTCTTGTCCACCGCTCGACTGGGCAGCGTGGACGCACCTGTCCAACCTCCCTACCCTTCTCAGTGTGCAAATTGATGCAAAGTACAGTGACTCTCCTTGGCCGTTGAAACGGAATACCGTCAAATTATCACCATTCCTTAACGTCACGACTCTTTTCATCCGGATTCCCAGCGTTGCATACATTATCGCGGTCATGGAACACTCACAATTCCCATCGCTGACGAAACTCAATATTCGTCACGAAGTTCCTTCTTCGGCAGAGCTTGAGCAACTCTTTCGTGCGCTGTCTCACTGCAAAGCATGCCAGACCCTGAAAGAAATCACTATTACCTTTGACGACCATCAAGACAACGACGATCAGGACCCAGACAACTTTTTGACATTGATTCCACATTTCCTTTGCTTCACACAGCTCGAAATCTTGCAGCTCTATTTCCATGGTTCCCACATCTACCTTGGCAATGACGTCCTCTTGCAAGCTATGTCAACTTGGCCACACGTCCGCATTCTAGAAATACAAGACTCGGGACTTATTCCTTCTCACGTCACATTCCGCGGATTATTCACAGCACTCCGTCAATGTCCACACCTGCGTGTGTTGCGAGTTCCAATTAATACTGTGACTATCGATGTCGATCCTGATACTGAGCCATTACCACATACCTCCCTACACAGATTAGAACTGGAGACAACCGAGTCTCCAATAGAAAGCGCCGAAGCTGTCGCTCGAATCATTTTCACCTTGCTCCCTCGTGTCGCCGAAGTTAGCCCGTCCACAATCGGGGGGGATTGGGATGCGGTCAACTTTTATCTCATATCTTGGAGAGCTGCTGCGCGTGCTGCAGGAGCTGCCTCGAATGATTGAGTTTGGGATATATTCATTTTTTGGGAAGATCCTGGGATTACATTCCTTCGCGTTCGTTCGTCATCGCCGTTGACGGTAGTTATAACTGTTTCTCATGCCTGACCGTTAAACCGCTGTATTGCCGATACGCTTTTTTGTTGAATATCTCCAATTGAAATAACCTACCTTATTTGCCAAACATCAATAGAGGGATATCTAGCCTACCACAGCCGAGTCATTTTAACACACATGCTCTTCCCCATTCTTCCTAACGAGTCCTTCAGAGCCTGAGATGTTCAAAATCTCGGTCAGCGCTCCCGGTTTGTGTTCGAGATGGTATGATATTATTGATTTTACAGGGCGCTAACTCTGTAGACGGCACACAGTATTCAATGAGCACACAACAACTAGTACAGATCACAGTATCGACCTGACTTGAGCCACTGCAGAGGAACAGACCACATATTACCTCATTACCTCGAGATTCACCCCAGTGATTATTTTGGAGCATATGTAGGATGTCAGCTCATACTTTACCACAAGCTGCTACATACACCTGCCAGCACGAAGTTCCAGGTAGAGTTGAACGTCCAGTTAATGCAAAACTTGATATGATTGAGTTTCTCACTCAACCTCACCCCCGGTGTTTAGCATAGTGCATCGGCTTCGTTCGGGGTGAACCTGAGGCATAATGAACGACTAGCCTATTTGCAATGATGACGGGTACATTGCTCCACATATATTGATCATAATGCATTGCTCCCCTTCAGATGAACCAAAATAAATGTCAGTTATTTTCCATGATCGAGAAACCAACATCCATGCTCGCTCGCTCTCATGAGATCGCCACAACGAATTTTCAAGAAAATAATCCTATGTAGGAAAATTTGGAGCATCAGGAAAAAACCCGTTGACTACACGGAGCTATATAGTCGGTATAGTACCTGTAGCTCTATGTGTCAAGTCCCTACTACACGCAACTACATATTCACACGGCTAGCTATATAGCGCTACAGGCACTACCGTAGCAATCAGCTACAGGTGCTACAGGCTACTACAAGGGCTATATAGTAATGGTAGTATTTGCTTATTCGAGCTACAGGTAGCTACACACTGCTACTATAGCTCTCACAATACCAATCACGCCAGAACTGCAAATCGACGAGATCGAATATATTTAAGGTGGTATAGCTTACAAGCATGCATACAGTACTCGTAAGATCCAGTGGCCTCCTACAGAAGCTCCTTGTACTCTGGACTCATTTTGAAGTTTGTTTATCCGTGTCACTCGATTGCAAAAAGGCCCATGGAGGTGTTAAGTAAACAAAGTGGGGAATATTTGAGTTCGATCCGCACAGCTTTGAATGGTGTCTTATGCTTCGGACGGACTGAGATACTGTTGGCGCAACTCTGCAGAACAAGATAAGCATTTCGAGACCATGCAGGAGGATTCCATGGCTTACCCCATACTTTCCCCCCACTTTGCCTTGCTGCGATTTGCAAAGACGATGTCGGATGTAGAATCCAGGTCGATCACCGCCGAGTAAAGGTTGATAGCCCTGTCATACTCGCTTGCAGCGAGGGCGGCATCTTCATTGGTAAGACAGGGTGCGCTGCATTCTTCTATGAAAGTAGAGTGAAATGAGGGTGAGGATCATACCCTGCACGACATTACGAACTTCAGACTTGCCGTTAGACCATTCAAGGCTGGAGGGCATGGGGAACAAGAGGACAATCCAAGGGTCCGTCTAAAGTGTGAAGTAAGTAGTGTAGACAACAAAAAGCGGACCTATACAATGCACACGTGAGTGCGAACAAATGCGAACATGTGCAAATGGACACAATTGAATGAGATTATTTTATCATAAAAAAGACTAAAAACACACCTGCATTTCAGTGCGATTTCATCCCAGATCCTCTTAGAGACAGAAACACCAACATTAGATGGCCCGAAGACAATCCCTGCGGCGAGTAAGATTTTTACTGGTGAAGGGTGGCCAGGATACTATCTGTTCGACACAAGTCTTAGGAAGAAGATAAACGACGGTGCAATAAGCAAATGAGAGCCGTGAAAATTTTTGACTTCATGCGAGCGCACATTAATGTGGGAATAAACAAACATGAGCAAATGTTGGACTTGCGAAATTTAGATGAAGTTGGTGTCCTTAGAGCCAACATGTGCTCGACTTGCGCACCGATTTATTCAGGCATGGACAATTGTACACTGTGAACGGGGAGGCATTCAGGTGCTTTTTCGAGAAGTTGAACGAAATGAGTAACCATCCGAAGGTGAATGTCTGTGACAAGTATTTAAAAGCTAGGATGTCTTTATATTTTTAGTAGACCTGCAAATACTGGATGGTTGCGCCTGTACCCACCTGTAGTGACCTGTAGCACTGGTAACTCTTGTAGTATCCTGTAGCTGCACGTAGCGCGGCATTAGGCTATCATCAGTGAACCGATGAGTCCTTGATTTTGTAGCCGTGTGAATTGTAGAAGGGTAGAATCCTGCTGCTACTAAATACTATCATTTATACTACAAGAAATTTGATGTGTAGATATATAGCCCGCAAATCTAGGGTACCATGAACAGTGCACGACAAGGTTATGACGTTTTTCTATTGTTACCGACAAGGAATGTTAGCTCAATTGTGTCAAATATTTTGAGCATTGTCATTTTGCCTGACTCACGCTTTGTACTACAACCCCATCCAAGACAATCTCATGGGAGGTACCTCTGGCACTCGTCAACGAATGTAAAATAACGTGAGATTTCGCAACAAAGTCTTAACTTGCGGCCGTGAAGAGCGATAATGGACGATGGTGCACACCTCTCCATCTATTTCATGGTTCCCGTTTTTCGTCACTTATACTTTGAACCAAACTACTATTCAATATCTTCCCATGAGAAGAGCCTTTGGCGCTTGTTCGCGAATCCAGAATAGTACTACAATTCCTAACGAAATCGCGACCTGTCGCCATCGCAGCGCGCAAGGGACGATAGGTTACTCCTCTCAATCCATTTGATAGCTCTCGGTTTTCGTCGTTTATGCTTTGGATCAAGCTACTATTCAAGATCTTCCCATAAGGAGAGTCTTTTGCAATTGTCAACGAATCTGAAATAGCATGTGAGTTCGTGAAACAATTCTGACCTGCCGCCATCGCAACAGTCAAGGAACGATATTGCACTCTTGACCGTGTTAATTGTTATCTTCCTCCCGTATCACGCGTTGATTTTGCGAGTCAATCATTTGAGGCCTCACTGACTCGGATATCGAGGCGAGTAAGCAATCTCTCGTACATCCCAAATCCTAGCGGTCGACTTATGAGTATTTTGCAAAAGTAAACGCGTCCGTCAAATTGAACTATTTGCAGCTCACTGCACCCTGTGCACACTAACATGACAGCCTCGGCACCTAGCGAGGGTTTAGACCTACTAAGACATGTTCGTTTACGCAGGAACTTTGAACAAGTCATGCATACGGCAAAAGTATTTTGAGGGACAGTAAATCTAAAGGAAATCATCTACGAGCTCTCAACAAACGCCTTGCCTTTCTCGACGCTCTTCTTGAGTTCAGGCAAGCAGGCCTCCAACAGCTTCTCTTCTTCAGCGGAAAGAGGCCCAAGAGTAAATTTTCTCGACACCATTGACCTGCAGGATACTTGAGTGCAATACCAGCGGTGAAGTGAGCAGCACGGACGACATCAAGGGTTGTTACCCCAGATGAGCGAGCGGGGTTGTAAACACCAGCTTTCTGAAGGGTAGAGGCAACAATGGGAACGGTAGAGTTGAGATGACGAGAATGTAGGCAGTAGGGGCGACGCGGCCAATTGCTGCTGCGAGGTCGCGTACAATAGAAGCGTTGGTCCTCCGAGATAGAGGGATGGAATTGGCGGAGGTATATGTAATGGAAGGCATATATAACTGACATTAAATAGATCATCGCGGGTCATCTAAAAAAAGTATCAGGGCGGAGTAACAGATGAGTTGTATGACTTACACCGCACTGAGAGGCAGGGTCAGGATTGTGTAGGAAGGCGCGAGGATAGGGAAAGGAAATGCACCTTTCTTGGGACACCAGCAGGGATAACAACGACTTGGACGCCGTCAAGGGCCTCGTCGAGCTTGTCTGCAGGGCATCCAATGCCATCCATTGATCTGGGAAGTTGATTGAACTACTAACACGTGGCGTATGTCGAGTAACGACGTACCTAGCTGTGAGCATCGATATGGTTTAGAATCAGCTGCAACGCCGGGTACGCCACAGATATCATAGAGACTGAGAGAGGTGACGAGGGGATCAGTCTTTAGAAGGAGTGACAATGGTTGTCCAATGCCTCCACCAGTGTCAAGGACGGCAACTTAAAGCATGGCCTACCCAATATGGCGAAATGCCCAAATGAGGAAGCCAACGGATGCGCACCGGTGTTGCCGTGTTAACCCATAGCCTTGCCTAATTAGATTTGGTACGTGGCCCTGAGTGTTTTTTGGTAGGTCGAAATGTACTAGTATTCAAGTAAATTCAGTACTACAGTGATAGCAGCAGTACAGGACAAACGAATCTAATTTTTTTCTAATTCTGAAAATTCAATATAACGACTCCACATCTCGAAATGTTCGGAGTCCCACTGCAAGTTGGCATCCTGGTCCGCAACTCTGCCTCGACTAAGCTGTTCCAAAATCCGAACTAATTCGTCATGATCTGTCACGGTCTGGGGCTGTGATGGTAGTCGGGGTGGGGACGGCGACAGCGACAACGACGGTGGTGGTGGTGGAGAAGTAGGACGTGGAGGAGGAGGAGATGGTGATCGAGGAGGAGGAGGAGGAGGAGGAGGAGGAGGAGGAGGTTGTGGTGGTGGTGGTAGTGGTAGTGGTGATCGAGGAGGAGGTGATGGTGATGGTGATGGTGATGGTGATGGTGGTAGTGGCGATCGAGGAGGAGGAGGAGGAGGTGGTGGTGGTGGTGGTGGTGGTGGTGACGGAGTTGACTGTACCGGGGCGATGAAATATCGGAATGGGTCAGACGCGCTACCGGGTGCAGGCTGAGCGGAAGCGTTAGCTACTGCGATGTTGCGCTTATATTGCTGACGACGACCACGATCGTCCTGAGTCATTAGTCTCGTGCCAGGATCGAAACCGACGTTGACGAATCTGAGGCGGTTTGTGCGTGCTATAAGATATCGTGAATAAAAACATTCAGTCGTCGGGAACAATTGAAACGTACTTGGGGCCATCGTCAACGATCACGACGCGAGACGGTAGTCTCGCAGTTCAGTTTATTCCATCAGCCAAGGTATTTAAACCCTGTGCTAAGCCGGCACATTGTATGTAAAATTATAAAGTCAATTTAAATACTGACGGCTAAAATCGAGAATTAATCGGCCCTCCATCCGTTCAATTACGTCATCGACATCGGCCTAGGGACGCAATAAGTAGCGAGAAGGAAGAACAGGCGGCAGGACTTACAGTGCCCCGGTCTGACAATGGCTTGACGATGTAAGGGAACAGTGCAGGGTGGTTGGAGAGTTAGATGCAGCCGGTTTAATGGGTGCTGCATAACATGCTGATATCCGACCCGCTCTGTAGGTCTGTGGCGATGGCACCAAAGCGGTCCCGGGCAACTCGGGTAGGGTTGTCTTGCACTTGAGCTCGCTCGCTGTCCTGTTGTGGAGGTTAGTCAACGTTAAATGTAGGGAGGGGAGGGAGAAGTGGACGTACCAGGAATGCAGCGGGTCGTGTTTGAACACCTCGAGAACTGTGAGTATGACGTCTGACCTGTCACACAACACACGCAGGGTTTCTTCTGCACAGTCCTGGAATATACCTTGCGTCCCGCACTTCCTCATCCCATCGACCATGTCCCACGTCATTCGGAATGGCACTCTGTCTGGGATACACAGCAATTTGCCCTGCGCAGAGTGAGTAGACACTTGCAGACACAAAGCGATCGCACCTGATCAAAAGCGATGCCAAGATCAATATGCATCACCTCTCCCGACCCATTATCAATCAATATATTCTGCACATGGCAGTCACCAAGACCTAAAATGTGCCCCACGATGGAAGTGGTAGCGACGCTGTGAGTGTAGTTGAGACGCATGGCAAACCAGGTGATGGGGGTTTTATGCTTTTCGATGAAGTAGTGCCTCATCGATTCGCTGGCATATTAGTTGGAAAGTTTCGACCATCGCTTCGGTCTTTCCACCAGATTTCTCGCGCGTTTGTTTTAACAATATTAGGCTTGTCCGTGTTTCATGTCGTCAGGAAGGTACCTATGAGTTGGTCATAGACAGGAAGTGGGAGTAAATTACCTGTTGTGCGCTTCCTGGAGCCATCCTTAGAGGGGGACGGTGTTGCCTACGAATTCGATGACTCCGGCTTGGGTGGCGAGAGGTAGAACTTTATGATCGCGAACCTTAAGATTCCGTGTCCGAGTCTATTTATCGTAGCGCAGCACCATGTTGCACAGGTGGAAAACTTACTCCGTGACAGCATCCTGCCGCATATCATCGTTGCCACTCGCCTTTAAACTGCAGAGATCTGCAATGTTAGAACACGCACGAATTTTATGAAGACTCCGGGCTCAACTTCATGGAACCTCATAGGGCCAGGCAGCTTCCAAGAACTCGGCTCTGGTAGAGAAGGATGGTAGGAGTTCAGGGTGCTGCTTTTTGGGCATACTTGCCCCAAAGCATTCCGGGGACAATCTGGCGGACCATCACAGGGTAAGTAGGGGACCCGGTAGAGAAGAAGCGAAGGAACTCAGTGAGCTTGTCGGATGACCATGAGAATCTTGCTCTGTTGCAGAATTTCACGCGAGATGTCGAGAGACAAGTCCTCGAAGTCGATGACACTCTTGACGAAGTTGAGGTGCTCGGGATGGGGTCCTTACAGTCATCCATGATGAAAACGCGGCGGACGTAGAGTTTGATGTTGTTGCACTTCTTGGTCTCGAAGAGATCGAAAGGCGCGCTATGAAGCCAAGTCAATAAAGGCGATTGAATGTAAACAGGAAATACTGGCCGCTTTGGAATGTACAAGATTGCCTTGAACTCAAGCTAACCCTCAACAGAGAAGTGCTTGGCAGTGAGGTGCTCCTCCCAATCGTTAATTAGCGATTTGTAAGGTGTCTGAGTAGCACAAATATTAATATTAGGATAGAGCACGAAGGATAGAAAGTACTGACCGATAACCAAGTCAAAATTGGGAGCTTCAGATCGACAATGTGCGTGGAATGAAAAATAACGAGTTTGGCAGGTGGCAGAAACGGGCATCGCACCAGAGGCACGAGATTTGATCGATAGGTTCAATGCCAAGGACATCGAGTGCAGGAAGGGTAGGCGGCCTCTCCTTGAAAATGTACATGAAATGCATAAGGAAGTAGTCGTATCTGCACGAAGCAATGAATGAGACATTGGAAATGTGAAAGAGGTGAAACACACCTGAATCGGCCATCATTAAGCTCAACTCTCAGGTTCTTGATGCTTACGAGGTACACAACCTCGTCTATATTCTTGATGACAATTGCGGTAAGGAGTGCGGAAAGAGGAGGCGCAGAAACCATCTCTTCGCTGAACTTGGGATGGCGCTCAGACAAAAAGCCACACGAGCGTACGTACGTGACGTCGATCAATTTCTATTTTAGAACCCAACACCCTGCAATGTATGTTGCTTTGGTAACCTCTGACGACAGATCACAGCAAATGATACTGCCAAGTGCTCGATGAGATGTTCCGAGCCTACTAGTATGCGTTTCTCAAAGCTAAAATGCATGTCCCTATTTCTGATCACCTCATTTCGCAACTGACATCATGTATGCGGGCAGCACATGGACGTCGATTTAAATGGAACTCAGGCCACCGATGCCTAACTACATGGCGATATGAAGCTCTACGCCTTGTTCATTGGTATGTACAACTTTTTTTCATTAGCATTGCCTAGCGAGGTCACGGAGATTGCGCCACAACTGTTGGTATCTGTCACTGTTGTAGTGTTATCTACTCTCGAGCTATCGCACAAAAAATCAAAATTTTCTGCAGTTACTACGGTAAGTACAAAGAACCGCGTTCACGTCTCATCTTCACAGATTGCAAGAAGAATTATGCTTTGCTGATCAATATTTTCTTTGATCCTACCCAGAGCTTCACGCACGACCGCAATCTCCTGTGCGACCTTAGCCATGGATTGAGTTAATTCCCCTTTAAACAATTCGGATTTTCTTCCGAGCTTCGTGCGCTTCGATGGCGGAAGTTCGATGACAGGCACTGATGCTGCCCGCACATCGGTAATGTCCTGGAAGAAGTTACGCAGAGTCTGCATGCAATGGTGAGTGAATCATTCGAATGATTGATGAAACTGCGCACTCACATCATTCTCGTCACGTATCTTTCGTTTGGGACTTGACACACTGTTATTTCCAGGATCACTATTACTAGATTCTAATGCCTGCAATTACGTTCAGAATAGCCTCATAATCTGCATGTTAGGCATACCTGCTCTAGTTCTGGAAGCAAGAGCTTGAGGTATTTGTTCCTTTCCAACGCTCCATAATTATAGCAGCCGCAGGAATATACAGGACCGCCTTGCCCATGCCCGTTATGTTCCTGGCAGTCTTTGTGGCTTTCTGGAGTAGAACACCTTGATTGATCATCTCCTTCGCCTCCTCTGGGGGCCTCGATGTTGAAGTCAGTGTTCATCAGGATTGCCTCTGCTCCATCGTTGAAATTGGAGGGACGGGAGTCCATGCTACGGGAATCCCAGTCAGAGTCGGATGTCATTTCTTGCTGAGTACTCTTCGAAGGGGTAAGTAAGTTATTTAAATCCCATTTCTTTTGCTCTCACGTCCTAATTAGGATCTCCTGCCTTATATATCCGACTCACCTCGGCGGACTCATGGTTTGCATCGCACCCACAAACGACCATATACTTCGGACAAGGGTGCAGCGAATAAAGGACCGATAGCGAATGAGAGAAGGAAGATGCTGAGAGTCAACGCTATGCATCAGTGAATTGGTGAACGGACTAAAATGTAATATTTAGCTATATATAGTTAACAATCACAAGAATCTCTGTAAATATGGTGGGGGGGGGGGGGTTACCTTGTGACATGTTGCTTTGTGAGGGTAAGAAGAATTTTTAAGTCAACCAGCCAAGGTGTTATACCCTTGATACACTGTTTGATGTCTGAACTAGTATGTGATTCAAAAGATATGACACCAGCCTACCTAGTGAATTTTGCACACTCCTTTGACCTGTTCCCCGGTTCCCCCATTCTCCCATTCCCCAGTTGTCTCATTCAAATTTTCATTATTTATTTACCTACATATGTCATACAAAACTTGTTGCCAAATCTGTGTTTCACTTGAACATAGGCAATAGCATGGGTAACCCATGGGTATTTCATGCTGTACCCGCACCCATACCTGTGCAAAACTATACCTGTGTTGTTGGGTATGGGTACAGGTACAAGTCCATGGGTATTCAGGTGTACCATGGGTATGCACTCAAATTTAACTAAATGAGCTTGATGTTGCATGACACTGTTGACACTGATGGGATATAACACTCAGGCCATCCTGTTTTCATCAATGACTGGAAGCCACAGTCTTCAACGATTTTGAATGGCTGCACACTCTCTGATACCCATCACACTATTTTGGCTTGGCTCTCGGTTTTCATATGCTGTCTGTGTGAGTATGTTACCTTCCCCTTTCCCTTCCTTTCAAAAGCTGCCGTGATTGAATCTGTTGTACGGAGAGGTTCAATAATTGATTCTTGTGCAACTGTTGCATTCTTGGCTTGATCAACAATCTCAACTGTCTCTGTTCCCCAGCATTTTTTAGCATGTTTCCACATATTGCTTGTGGACTTCACATCCACTTTATTGAGGAAACAATGAATCAATTGGTTGCACCCTTTTGCGCAACAACTGAATGCGTGGAATCTTTGTCCATTGACATGGCTCATCACAGGAACAGGGTTGAAGAAGGAGTAACTTGGGCCAATCCAATCTTTCGTAAGTCTCACTAGATTTTGTTGCATCAGATTTTGACTATGGTTGTTTTTACAGTATCATACCAAGTTCAGCTTCAGTGTCTTCTTCATCTTCGGCACTTGCATTGTTGGTGTCCTCTTGCAGACCTTCATCACCGGCTTGGCTCTTGGTTTCACTGCCATCAAGGCCAACATGGATAATTGTACTCCCAGCATGTAAGGCACTTTCTTCTTCTTTGCTCATGACGGAAGCACGACATGATGTTGCAGAGGTGGGGGTCACTATAGAAAGGCCAGCAGTAGTGCTGCCATGGTCCGGTTCCAAACTGTGGTTTGAACCTGACCAATGGTCAGGTTCGTCCATGGTTCAGTCCATGGTCCTCCATTTTGGCCAGACCAAACTGAAATGAGGTTCACGGTTCACTGTTTCTGGGACAGTTCAGTCATGGGTTCAGACCTTCCTGGACCATTTCAAACTGCGAACCGAAACTTTGTTGAGATAATGACTTCCCTTCCACACTCATGGGTACTTCAACATTTGGGATCCTCGACATCCGCATGAACTTTTAATTCTGTCCAGACATTTGCATTTCATGCTCCTGGTTGTCCAATCTGTGCTCCTGGTTGTCCAATCAAGCTCAAGGTACAAATTAACCGTCAATCAAGCTAATAAACTAACTGATATATAACTTTGATATATTTTCCAGGATTCTCCAATGCACATGGTGGAGACTGGCTGTTTGATCTGTCCTCAAATAAAAAGAGCAATCCCCACCAGGTGAGTCATATTTTCTCTCACAATGTTGGAATCTGATGCATGTGCTCTCAATGCTGATGGTTCTCTTAAGGATGCCAAGGATATTGTGTTTTACAATGATCCTGACGACACCATCCCACTTTGTGCTCAATCCTCTTCTGAGTCTGCTCAGCCCCCACTTTGCACTACCTCTGCCAAGTCTGCCCCCATAGATGCCTTCTCAGTGTTACTGAGGGCTGGATGCAAACTGGCACCACTGACTGTGGGTGCTCAACACTCAGTTCGCACCTCTAAGCCCTCTGCCTGCCTCCATGATGTTGATAATGCCTGTTCTCACCAAGCATCCAGCTTGTCGACAAGCTGTAAATGTGCACGTGCCTTATCCAGTACTACTACAGAGCCACTAGTCACAAAAAAGGTCATGTTACAACTCGCAGCTCCATTATCTGACGATGACGACTCTCATGTCCCTGGTGCCGACACAGATTGTGATACTGATACTAATGATGTTCCTGCTGAAAACCAACCTGAAGATGAGAATGAGCAAGATGCAATCGCCTGAAACACACTGTCAAAGAGTGAGCGTAGTGCTGATGTTTGCACTATCTTCATTCACCATGACAAAGAGTGGGTATGCAAACTGTACAAGTATGTATTTAGCTCTACATGTATGTACTTGCTAATGTTTCCTAGGGATGCTGGTGAACCTGAAAGCAAGTACACCTTTTGGGGTGGTATCTCCACACTACACACTCATATTTGTTGGTATGTTCATCTCTTCAGTCTCTCAAATGAACAATTACTGATAACTATAGTCAAAAAAATCATTTCCAACTGTACAAGACACACTGTGAAGCTGCAGGCATCACAATGCACCCTTGAGTGGTTCCCACTGGCGAAGCTCAATGTCTGTGAGTCACACTCACACATCATGTATTGTATTGTTGCTGATTCATATGTAGTTCAAGGCAATCCACCCTCGACAGCAACCTCATTCCAAAACTGCCCATCTTTAGCAAGGCTGGGCTGCTCAAGTATATAATGGAGCTTATCATCACTGAAGATGAGGCCTTACAGCTCGTCGACAAACCAGCATTCCACAGGTTGCTCTCTTATGTCTGCCCTGCCCTTGTTGAAGGTGATATCCCTCACCACACTAAGCTTACTGAGAGCATCAAAGCCCACACACTAACTGTAGTCGATGTCATTTGTGAACATCTTGCAAAGGTGGACAGTCAGGTCTCGATGACTTTCGACTCCTGGACTTCTATGATTGGCGACCCTTTCTTCAGCATTACTGGTCATTATATCTGGAGCCTGGATGACAAACCCCAGCAATGGGAATTATGCTGTGAGCAACTTAGTTTTGACCATATCGAGGGCAATCATAGTGGCCAGAATACTGTGCACTTAATTGTTGATGCCATTGACACATATAAACTATGAGATAAGGTAAAGTTTAATCTACATATCCACGCTGAAACTGATTAGTAGTTATAGGTTGGGTGGATGACCTCTGATAATGCCACCAACAATGACACTGCCATGAAAGAAGTTGGACATCAGATCAATCCCAATGGTACCTGTTGGGCACCTGATGCGACGCGCATCAGGTGCCAAGAATATGTTCTGAATCTCGCTGCTTGACACTTTGTTGATGGAGTTTTGCCCACTCCGCAAGCAGCTCTCATGAGAAAGATCCGTCAGGCAGTTGATGATGGCAATGATGCTGAACTCAACACTTTGACTCAAGAGCTTGCTTCCATGGAGGTTGATAATGATGATCATGATGGTACCTCATTTGATGCTGGTGATTCACTTGGTAAAGCTCTCACACTCATTGAGCAGGTATGTCCTCTCGTTATTAGCCCTATACTTGTTGCTAATTGAAGATATTCAGATCTGAAAGTCACCTCAAGCTCGCGCATTTTTCCAAAAGGCCTGTCAGGAGGAGAATGTCCCTCAACTGGAGTTGTTGCAGTGGGTCAGAACTCACTGGGCTTTGTTATACAAATGTCTGGATCACATGTTAATCTTATGTTGTGTGAGTTTTTTCCTTCAATGTTTGAAAATGGTCTGATGTATATATTCAAATAGGCTGTGAATCATTTCACGAACCTTGTGGACAAAAGCAAAGAACTGCCAACTCTTCACAACAAGTCTTATGATGACTTTAAGCTTGACTGGGCTGATTGAAAACACCTTGCACTTGTTCATCAAGTCCTCAAGGAGCCAGCAACTGCTCAGCAATCATTCTTGTCAGCAAAACATCCGACTGCATGGCACACAATCCCTATGTTGGAGTGCCTCGCCAATCGATGGAGATCTATGGCAGCTGATGTGCAATATGCACCAATCGCTGATGCAATTCAGCAGGGCCTCAAGAACATCGACAAGTACTTCAAGAAATCAAGCAAATCTGATGTTTATTTCGGTCAACTGCACAGTATGAGGCTATGATGTTGGTCTAACAACTGACAACTGCACAGTATGAGACCATGATGTCGGTCCAACAACTGACAACTGCATGGTACAAGGCCATGATGTCAGTCCAACAACTGACAACTGCATGGTACAAGGCCATGATGTCAGTCCAACAACTGACAACCACATGGTATGAGGCTATGATGTCGGTCCAACAACTGACAACTGCATAGTATGAGGCTATGATCTTGGTCCAACAACTGACAACTGCATGGTACGAGGCCATGATGTTGGTCCAACAACTGACAACCGCATGGTATGAGGCTATGGTGTTGGTCCAACAATTGACAACTGCGCAGTACGAGGCTATGATGTTGGTCCAACAACTGACAATTGCATGGTATGAGGCTATGATGTTGGTCCAACAACCAACAACTGCACAGTATAAGGCTATGATGTCAGTCCAACAACCAATGATTGCATGGTACAAGGCTATGATGTTGGTCCAACAACTGACAACTGCACGGTACAAGGCTATGATGTCAGTCCAACAACCGACAATTGCACAGTACAAGGCTATGATGTTGGTCCAACAACCAACAACCACATGGTACGAGGCTATGATGTTGGTCCAACAACCAACAACTGCACGGTATGAGGCTACAATGTCAGTCTACTCCTGCTACCATCACAAAGACTTCTTTGTCATCCTCATCTATCTCACCATACTCCCCCACTATTCCTAGCTCAGCAGCCAGGTTACTGGACTCCCCAGCAGGCTGCATTCCTCTAGGTAAGTCTGTGTTGTGACTGTCTGTGGTTCCCATCCCTTCATGCAGATTCTTGATATATACTGACTCCACTCTTACTCTTGTAGAATGATGTGGCACTACTGGGTCCTTGAATTGTGGACCCAGGTGATCTTGAGCAGGAGATGTGGAGGTTTGGGTAGTATTGGGTTGAGGGTCTCCTACCTACCATCACATACTCATTAGTACAACGCTCAAAAGAATCCACAGTTTCGTCCTGTTACTCTCGCCCGATTCGATTAGTGTTCCTCGCCATTTCCCGGACGAGGTTCCACTTTTTTTTTTTAACAGAAACGAAACCGTTGATATCTTGAACTCGTCCTAACGGATACTTCTCAACCGCCGGGCCACCTGCCCACTACCTGACCTGTCAAACTGCCTTCGCGAAGGAAACCCACTGTCCCTGAACCCTTAACCACGTGACAGCATGCAAAGAACCAAAGACAACAAATTCCCCCTGACCCGCCCTTATCTCCTCTATCTTCGATACCTTCCAACGATACACCCGTCAGATATACTGCTCGAATTACTACATATTGTGACTCCTCATCCGACTCAGATCCTGATAACACGCATATAAGACATCCCCGCACTCGTAAAATGACCAAATCCGCTAGTGTTGAGCAGCCTGCTCCTAGCAAGCCGCCGACGCTCCTCGCTGGTGAACTTACGCCAGAAGTCGCTCGAGACTGGAATAACGCTTGCACTACCTACTTCATGCACAAAGCGATTGTCGAAGTGGACCAAGTGAAGATGATAGCGTCCGGAATGAAGAACCCATGTCTACACACTTGGTACCTGACTCAACAAGCCATCTTAGATGCAGGGACCTTCACAGATTATATGACCGCTCTTAAAAATGCCTGGCTCGAGATGCACTGGGACACAAAGCTCCGCAGGAAAGTTCTAGGTTCACAACAGGGCAATCGTATGTTCTACGAATGGGCCTTGGAGCTTCAGAACCAGAACACATTGCTTTTTGGTAATACCGCACACCTATCCGATATCCAACTACGCAACCAACTCGAAGCCAACATCTGTGATGAGCTCACTATCCCTGTAATCAGAGCAAAGCTTGCCGACACTCTGACTCTCAAGGAATGGATTGAGGAAGTCAAACATCTCGATGACAAGCGTCTCGAGGACCTCGCCTCACACAAGAGAATCGCTGAGGAATTGTACAAGTCATCAAGACGAACCACAACCTCCAACAAAGCATCTTCCTCCAAGACGTATAATGCATCATCTTCTCGCCTGGGAGCCCTAACAGAAGCCGAATGCGTCTTATTGATGAAACACAAGGGATGTTTCAAATGTAGGAAATTCTATGTCTCGCACCAGTCAAAGGAGTGCACCAATGGCGCACCCGACGCATCTTCCTACAAGACACTTACCGAAGTGGACACCATCACGGTAAAACCAAAGACTAGATCTGTCGCAGCCGTCGGACCTGTGGGAGCTGTCATGCCATCATCAGTACTTGACGACGGATCAGACTCGGAAGATGACATGTGTGTAGCCCCCTTTGAAACCGCCCACCTTATATGGCCCTGTCTCTTGACAGGGCCCTCTTCCACTTCATTTGAACGTTTCGACGCTCTAATTGACCACGGGTCACATTTAGTTCTGATTGACGAAAGCGTCGTCATGAAGCTTGGACTGCGAAAGCACAAACTGCACGCAAAGATAGAAGCAAACTCTGCATTCATTAGCAATTCACCGTCTTCTCCTTTCTCTTTTTCTGAATCATAGCCTCATACCGTGCAATTGTCAGTTGTTGGACCAACATCATAGCCTTGTACTGTGCAGTTGTCAATTGTTGGACCAACACCATAGCCTCATACCATGCGGTTGTCAGTTGTTGGACCAACATCATGGCCTCATACCATGCAGTTGTCAGTTGTTGGACTGACATCATGGCGTTGTACCATGCAGTGATTAGGTGTTGGACTGACATCATAGCCTAGTACCATGTGGTTGTTGGTTGTTGGACCGACATCATGGCCTCGTACTGTGTGGTGATTAGGTGTTGGACTGACATCATAGCCTAGTACCATGTGGTTGTTGGTTGTTAGACCAACATCATGGCCTCATACTGTGTGGTGATTAGGTGTTGGATTGACATTATAGCCTCATACTGTGTGGTTGTCAGTTGGTGGACTGACATCATAGCGTAGTACCATGTGGTTGTTGGTTGTTAGACTGACATCATGGCCTCATACCGTGTGGTGATTAGGTGTTGGACTGACATTATAGCCTCGTACTGTGTGGTTGTCAGTTGGTGGACTGACATCATAGCCTAGTACTGTGTGGTTGTTGGTTGTTAGACCGACATGATGGCCTCATACCATGTGGTGATTAGGTGTTGGACTGACATCATAGCCTTGTACCATGCAGTTGTCAGTTGTTGGACCAACATCATAGCCTCGTACCATGCAGTTGTTAGTTGTTGGACCAACATCATAGCCTTGTACTGTGCAATTGTCGGTTGTTGGACTGACATCATAGCCTCGTACCATGCAGTTGTCAGTTGTTGGACCAACATCATGACAATCAAGGAAGCTAGTGCATGGACTGATTGGCCTAAATGGGAAGGCGCAGTCCACAAGGAATTACCTGCCTATGCTCACAATGCAGCTGTATAATAATTACAAGTTGTGGGATGCCGAGCACATTTGCTGAAGAGATTTTCAATGTGTGGATACATCTCTCAGTGAAGATTAACGATGAATATTGTGATTTCAAAGAGCTCCCTCCTGCATTACTTGCTCAACAAGGTCCTATTGGCCCTGCTCGGCCAAAGGAGCAGAGAAAGGAAATCACTGCTGGACATAGGTTATTAGTTCTTTTTAAGTCTGACTGACAGTCTCATTGGTTCATTCAGCATCCAGTGACACATCAAGAATGATTGCCACAGTAGACAATACACCCAAAGTGCAACTGTCCACATTTGTTACATCCAATAAGCTCTCTGAGGCTTTCAACCCTACACAAAACAACATGTACCATCAAGCCAACATACCACCCACCATGGAAGCTTGTTTGCATAATATCAGGTCATTTGGGTTGGGTTTGCAGTGTAGTGGTTGAGCCAAGAAATAAATGGTTTGCTACTGGTGCTGGAGACAGAGTCACCAAAATTTGGGGCTTGGCTTCAGGGAAGTTGAAGCTTTCCCTGACTGGTCATGTTTCTACTGTACAAGGGCTGGCTGTTTCACCAAGACACCTGTACTTTTTTTATGTGGTGAGGACAAGGCAAGTCATTCTATCTCCTGTTGACCTCATCTCATTAATTATCACTCCCTTTAGATGGTAAAGTGCTGGGACCTCGAAGCAAACAAAGTTATCTGGCATTATCATGGTCATCTTTCAGGTGTTTACTCATTGAGTTTGTTTACATCCAACATTGGATATTTTGGTCACATCTGGTCATTGTAAGGAACATTGTGTCTACCCATCGATTTTGAGGTCCTACAGGCTCAAACTCCAATGCTCGTATCACCACACTCAGAGCGCATGCCTCGCGCCTATCCCTACGCACCTGTCTGTCCTTTGTCCTTGCTGATTTACTGGTGAGTCATCTCAATTACTATGAAAGCACTTACTTTGGATCCACGTGTGCACCTTACATATAGTTAAATACATATTAATCATTAAATATTCAGGAGTGCACACTATTTGGTTCAGTACCACGCGCCTTTGCACTTAAAGATACAGTATATAGAGATCTTACTGGACCATTAGTTCACATGCTTCACACACTCCCCACTCCTTAGCTATAGTTCGATTCCAAGAGTATTGAATATATTACTGGTTTTATCACATATCTGCGCTCACGACAACCTGCGTGCCCAAGCAATGTCACATACTGCGCCTTTTGCATTCCCCATGCCTTTAACATGTGCGCCTCAGAGCACCCTCCCTCATTGTAAAGAGAGTCCCTTGCTCATATTCCGAGGTTCTCCCTCTCAGTAGCTGTCCTACGGGTCGAGTATATACCTCGCACCCAGGTCTTACTGCAGAGTTTTCTCCCATACTCATTTCCACCTTTCCATCTCTGTAGCTGAGCCTCACCCTTCATCATAATGCCTCAGCTCATTTCTGGGATATGCACACAAAGGCCCAAATTCACATTCTCATGGGACATTCTATGACAGTAGCAGACATCAAGTGCCAAGAATCTGATCCACAAGTCATTACTGGAAGTATGGACTCAACAGTTAGGTATGCCAAATTTTTCCGTAAATTAACACACTGGCTGATACTATCCTAGTTAAGGCTGTGGGACCTAGCAGCTGGAAAGACAATGGTCACCCTCATGCACCACAAAAAATCTGTAAGGGCTCTGGCAATTCATCCAACAGAATATTCCTTTGCATCCAGCTCTGCAGGCAGTAATAACATCAAAAAATGGAAATGCCCTGAAGGTGCATTTGTACACAACTTCTCCAGTCATAATGCTATCACAAATATGCTTTCTGTCAATGCAGAAGGTGTATTTTTCTCTGGTGGTAGGTTACTGTATCCCATTGAATCTTCTCTAATTTGAATTAATTGCTGTTGTAACACTTAGGTGATAATGGCACACTCATGTTCTGGGATTATAATACAGGGACTCCATTCCAAAATCTTGATGATGTGCCTCAACCCAGTTCCCTTGAGGTGGAAGCTGGCATTTTTTGTTTGACCTTTGATATGACCAGAATATGGCTCATCACTGGTGGCACTGACAAGACCATCAAGGTTGGTTAGGCAATCAAAAATGCACAAAACTTGCTTATTGATTTTTCACAGGTTTATGCCAAGCAGTCACAGTGATTGCTGCTGTAAGGAACATCACATCTAGTCATTGATTTTGAGGTCTTACAGGCTTAAACTCCAATGCTCCTATCACCACATTCAGAACGCATGCTATGGTGCATCCACATGCTTTGCGCCTTTCGCTCTTCAATCCTTACCTTTGCACACTCATCTGTCCATTTGTCCTTGCTGATTTACTGGTGAGTCCCTTCATTTGGTTATGGAAGCACTTACTTCAGACCCACCCGTGTGCTTATCTATATAGTTATGTATGTATAAATCACTAATATTTGGGACCGTGCGCTATCATGCTTATAGATACAGTATATATATAGACCCTAGTGGACTTTAGTTCACATGCTACACACACCCTCCACTCCTTAGCCTTAGTTTGATTTCGAGATTTATTGAATAAAATGTTCATTTTAACGCACTTTTTGTGCTGACGTCAATCTGCACTCACATCTCTTGTCACACACCACACCTTTCGTGTTCCTCACACTATTAATGCATGTGCCCTTGGAGTACCCACTCTCATTGCTAGAGAGTCCCTTGTTCAAATTTTGAGGTTCTCCCTCTCAGTAGCTGTCCTATGTGTCAAGTATAATACCTTGTGCCCTGGTCTTACTGCAGAGTTCTCCTACCTATTCAGTTCCCCCTTTTTATCCCCATAGTAAAGCCTCACCCTTCACTGCACATGTGTATTTTTTTGCTACTGTTTTGTTGTAGTATCATATTGTGCTTCCTCATTCCCATCTGTACTGGCTATTCATGTCAGGTGGTATCTCATGCTTAATCCATGTAGATAATGTTATAATAATAAATATTGATGAATTAAAATAAGTTGCCACATCATTGGAATCTGAATTTACATGTCAACCTCTGACCATATTAATCACAGCAAGTCTGAATCATCACGGCCTCAACATCTCCTTCTCTATATCATTTCATGTTGTCTCTGAATTACCCTTTCACTCTCTCATACTCCCTTGATATGGCAAGACCCCTGGACCAGGAGGCCTTCAGTGGTCCACCTAACATTTGAGGTACAGCAATTCTAGCATGTAGAGTGACTATGTTGAGTCCTTTGCTCCTAGCGACTCTCCAGGCTTGGTACATTCCATCCTCCCCCCAGCAATCTGAATCACACTCACTGTTCAGCCTTAGACTGCCTGACTGCTATCAACATTTTACAACTAATCATTTGCCAGTTCTCTTGACAATTCAGACCATCATTCCCCTGCCTTTCCATGCACTGCCCGCCCCATGATGAATGAGAAAGTACAGGTGTGCCCTGTCTTTGTCCTGCCTTTGTCCCAGAACATATGGAAGCTGATGTTACTATCAGTCCAATCAGGATACCCACCTCCCTGCCTTCTTCAATGTCAGGTACAGGGCTTTTGCCTGAAGCAGCTCGAAGCCTGCCATCCAATTTCAAATATTTTCCCTCAATCAGCTCCAGCATTTCCTCATCAACCAGCAGCCTAGAGTTCAACTGCATGGAGCACATGCTTATGATCACTGCCTTCATTGCATGGATCTTCATCCCTGCATGATGACACACCTACCTTGCACACATCTAGTGCCTCACTTTCTTTTGGATGCATGGATGTTTGGTCTGAGGAAGAGCTTTGGGGCCCACTTGATTTAGATGAAATGGATGATGATATAAAGTTTGCAATTGAGTTGAGTCTTGCAGAAGGGCATAGTCAAGGTGAGGTTTGAAAGTGTGAGTCTTGTGTGAGTTGCCAAACCATTATTGCTACTGCAAATTCAGAGTAGAATATATGCCCGACAATGTGATTTATTAGCTGAAACAATCTCAAATTGGCCTTTATAACACAGTTTAAGATGCTCATTGCGATTCCAAACATGAACATCATAATGCCACAAAATGGTTACAATACTCATTTTAAATCAAATTGTGACCGCCATTGGAATCAGTGTCATAATGCCATCTTATGATTAAAATCACAGTTTCAAACCCAATTGTGATTAGAATGGTACCAACACTCTCCTTACACCTCCTGTGCTCTCCTTCCCTCTCCACATCTCTGCACATCAGACCCAATTTGCTGCGCATCAGACTTCACACCATACCTGCAGACTTGATCTCTTACCTTCAGATTTTGTTTTCCTTGCATAGTACTGACTATTGAACTTATATCAGACAGCATGCCCCTTGGGTCAAATGTTCTTGCTTGTACCAACCATGAGAGCGGGGAATCTGAGGATGAGGAAACTGTGTCTGTCACTGTGGGGGAGGGTCTTTGTCGGATTCATACGCCTAATTTCTCACTACCGACTCTTGCAACCTTAATCTTATTTCCTTCCACTGTACAGTTTTTCGGCCATTGCCTGAAATCACTTTCCATTCTCGGCCCTGCAAGAACTCCTTTGCCATTCTGGCCCCTGTTCGATTGGATATGCCGATGTAGTAATCTGCCTCTCAATGCAGGTTTGGACTTGCTCGTCTCTTGCTTCTCTTGTTCATTCTGCCCTTTCGTGTTTGACTTTATTTTGCCTTTATCCTCATGCTTTCCCTTGTACTGCTACATGATTTTCCTGTGGTCTTGCCATTGCAATATGCTTCTCAACTCACGCTTCGGAACGCCTGTCATGCGAATCACATGTTGAAACTGGTGATCGGTTGGTAAAGTGAAAATGTTTTGTCTTTGCTCTGGCTGATATGAAAAAGTTTATTTTTCTTTCATTTTGAAATCAGCTGTGCGTTATCCTCCTCTCCGAGTGCCGTGGTTAGCATCACATTCTTGCCTGCCTTCATCTTTTGTACAGCTTTGCATGTGAACAGTGTAAAATGAATTTCGAGGCCAATTGTTGCATGTGCGTCGATGAGGTAACTGTATTGACTCTGATATTGGATTCCGTGCCATTGACTGTCCTTGCAGCTTCGTCAGCTTCTTGAATCTGTTCAAGAAATCAATCTTTTCATTCTCATCATCGATCCATCTGATTTTGGACAGTCTGTGGAGAACATTTATCACCTCTCGCCTCAGCCTGAGGTCTTGCAATGCCTAAGCCCCCAAAAGCCAAGCCCGAGCCAGGCCCACACATCACTAGCAGTGATGTCCCTTACAAGATAGTACAGGCAGCAGACAGTGCCCAGCTGCTTACCCACAGTACTTATACATGACAAGGTTTAGGTAGCTAACTTTGGCTCTATACAGGGAGGATTAGGACATCCCATGCAAAGGTTTAGCCAACACGTTGGTTGCCAAATTAGGAAAGGTTTACTAATTAGGGTCCGGGTAAGTAATTTACGGAGCGGAAGTGAATTTAATTACCGCACTACTCCGACTAAAATCTCACAATCAATACTTCAAGGACTCACTTGGACCAAAGCATTACGAAACCCATCCAGCCATAATGTCTATATTGTCATCATCGTCGCCTTCCAATGTTTATTTAGGCTCTCCTCAAGTTGATAAGGGGTTCCCTACCAATTGTACAAAAATACAAGAGGCTGACCGCAAACATCAGTTACAATCATATTTGGTATGAGTCCTTTTAAGCTTCACTTATCCGCAAGCACTGACTCAGTAGTTTGGCGTAGATGGACCTCGACGGAATTGACTTGGCGGAAGATGAGGAGGATAGGTTGTTCATCCAGCTTAGCGTTGATACCGTATATGCAAGCTATGCTGCAGCACAGAACCGCGTTCGCCAGTACACTCAATTGTTGATGCTTCTGAAGAGGGAGGAAGAACTTTGGGCACAGAGAGTTGAGAAGGCAAGATATGTATTGCCGGAGTACAAGTCCAGATGGTCGCCAGACTCCTAGGAGTCTCGAATTATTTTTTCCAAATTCTGATACTACTTCCTTCAAGTCGTTGCTTGGTTGTACTTTATTGTAGCGAGATTATCACATTCTCTCCACAGCCAGCCTCTTTCACGAATTACTTCAAGTGTACTGCTATGTACCGGATTTCAATGATGTTTATCAATCAGTGACTCCCCGAGCTTGTGCTTGTCGTTCTTGTCGCTTGAACCTTTCCCTCAACCGCGATCTCGTTGCCACAACCACTACTGATATTCTGCTGCTACCTCAATCCTAGCCTCATGCATATCTGCTCATAGTACCCAGGATGGCCGTGCGAGTATAGAACAAATAGGGTAAGATTCCTAAATGGGGACGTAATATGGTATCAAGTCAACTTACCATTAGTAAAGGTCTAAGTTAGCGCTTGGTTCTTCGACATTGCGGCAGCTGCTATAGCGGAATGCGTTTGCGTCGACCGCCTGGAAATTTGTTCATCATCTTCGTCCTAATGGTGACCTGCGGTGCATTTCTTTGTTTATGGGAGAGAAATACAGACTTTCGCAGACTTGACAGGCATCGCACAGCGTGCAAGCATTACCAGAAGGAAAGCAAGTTAGCCGCAGAAAAGAGGCGGGACCGGGCAAGGGAGTCAGCATCGCAAAATTTGCGCTCACAGCTCACAGCAGGTAGCAGCAACATTACTTATGTAGGTCACTACTCTACTGATACTAGCTTGTGAGTTGATTCGCATACCTTCTAATCCTTAGCTGGCACCGATCCGATCTACGAAATTTCGTCCTTTGAAACCTATCGCCTGTTGTGAATCTACAGAATGCCCGCCACATGAACCTGTTAACAAAGCCATTGACAATACTGCTCACGCCAGTACCTCGGCTTTTGCACCCCAGGACTCAAGTGTTTTGGATGTTGCCATGGAGGACGCCACTGAACGATATTATGATAATTCAGGTATACACTATCATAACATTTTGTTACGTTTATGTCTTATAAATAAGTAGACTCGGGTCAGCATCCCTCGCGGCGCGCACCTAGGCTAGTCCCGAGATCTTTTGATGATTTTTTACCTGCCGACGAGGATCTCAACCCTTCTGATTCCTCCGGGAATGGGCCGTCTACCTTCCCCGACATTCATAACCCACCGCAGCATAGGATTCAGAGAGTTCTTTTGATGCTGCGCGATTCTCTGCAAACGGCGTTCACCGCGGTTGGACTCTGTCGAAACTATCCTAGGCGCCCGTCGTTTGAACCCGATAATTTCATCCCATCTTCGTTACTAGCTACATCCTGTCCAACGATTGTTGATGCAAATGATACTCAGGAACATGAGCCATCCCATGGGGTCTCTGGGCCACCTTACCCCTTCCCTAATATGACCACCTACCGTCTTATGACGTGGATGAACTCTGGAAGCCATCAGAAATCAGAGACAGAAGTAATGCGTCTCGTTAAGGACGTTATACAGGCGGAGGACTTCAATCTCGGGGACTTGGATGGATTTTCGGTTAGGAAGAGTCTGCGCATGTTGGACAACCCCAGCGGAAAGGGGACTGTCAAATTCCCGGATGACTGGTTGGAGACGGATGTCACCCTTGAGATACCGACAAGGTCGAAAGAGGACTCATCTACATTATTTCGCATCCCGGGATTTTCATTATCGCCCGCTTGTGGCAGTGATCGTTCTGCATTCGCTGATATTCAAGCAAACGCATTCCATCTGTTCCCTTTCCGGCGCATCTGGAAGGACCCCCTAGACAATCATCAAGAGCGCGTGTTCGACGAACTCTACACCTCCGACTCCTGGTTAGAAGCTCAGGACGACCTGCAGAGGCAGCCAAGGGAGCCTGGCTGCTCACTCGAGCGTGTTATTGCTGGACTTATGTTCTTCTCGGATGCAACACATCTTGCAACTTTTGGAACGGCCAAAGCCTGGCCCCTTTACTTATACTTCGGAAATTTAACGAAGTATGCACGCTCACACCTAAATCCGGCGCATGCCATCTTGTCGGTTTTTTACCTTCGTAGGCAAATTACTTCTCATACTGTTCTTCTCTCTCATGTCGAATTTTAGCTTCCGGATAACGTCAAAGATGTCTTCACCAGCTTACATCGAATATCGAAAAGCGGCATGGGCAGCGCTTCATGCGCATTGTCGGCGCGACTTATTTCAAGCATGCTGGAGACATCTCTTGGACGCGGAATTTTCATGCTTATCGTCATGGAATTGA